>CDFI01106960.1:23982-37697 GCA_000826405.1 Acanthamoeba divionensis | reverse complement strand
TCTTCCTCTTCCTCTTCCTCTTCCTCTTCCTCTTCCTCTTCCTCTTCCTCTTCCTCTTGCGCTAGAACCCGAAATTAACCGGGTTAATATTTAAATTAGAGCAAAATGGGGCAATTGAATTCCCTTTTTCTCTCTCCTCTTCCAGTGTGTTCTGTTTTTGGTCTCTCTCTTTTTTTTTGCTTTTGTTCTCTTGTTGATTTGCTTACTGTGCCAACAGACAGATCTGTGCAATCTGCCAGGGGCTTGATTCCTGCATGAGCTTCTGAATGTTGCCAGCTTTGGCTCTTGGCCTGTTGTGGCAGGCAATCTCCAAGCCACTCTTCCTCATTCTCTATCCCCTCCTTTGGCTCCGTGTTCGCTTGGCCTCCCTCTACAGAAGATGCTTTAATAATGCATCAAAGGTAAGCAGGTTCCAAGGAATCTGTGGAATCCATTCCCTCCCCTCACAGATCTATCAATCAATTAATTCTCTCTTTCTGTGCAAATGTATTTCAAAAATCTCAGAACGTCTTCTTTTCATTACCATGGCTGGGGCAGATCTTAAAACGCAAATATAAGCTCTATCAAATCAGAAATCTGCTCATGATGGCCCCCACTTATGACGACTACAAGGCTCTTGCTTTAAAGCTTGATAAACACACTGGTACTATTCCCCTTCTGTTCACCCCTGCTGTAGTCCTCTTGCGCTATCCCATGCCACGCCTTAAACCATCTCTCTGCTCTCTCTCTCTCTCTCTCTCTCTCTCTCGTGTGTGTGTGTGTGATCCCAGCTCGCCTCTGGCTGACCTCTGCTCTAACCCCTAGTGCAACAATTCGTCATACATTCTATCTACACAGCTTCTTAACAATGCACATTACTTCGTAGGCAATGAGGAATGGAAGAAGGACAGAAGGAGTGATTTCTACGATTTCCAAACAGTACAAACGCGCTTAGAACTTCTCCGCGATCTCTCCAATCAATGTGATTATTCTGGTCTCCTACTTGCCCTTCGGGGAGGTCAACTAAACCTTACACAAATTCTCTGCCTTATCTTTCTAATAACATTTCCTCCTCTCCGCTCCCTCCCTTAATTTGCATAACAAGCACTGATTGTTTGACTCCTATAAACAGGCCTTCGCAGGAATTTAGCTGGCATTGGATCACCTACACTCCACAGCCACTGCTTCTTGGGCACAAAATATCTCATTGAAGAATATGTAGCTGTAATGTCTCACTTTTATCCTTCAAGATTTTTGGTTTCTTTAGCTGACCGCCACATTGTGCTATTAGGAAGTAGTAAAGCAGCTGGAATTTGTTTGTGACACAGAGATTCCAGATTTTGATGACGGAAAAAAATTAGAATTTTTCTTAGAGACAAGACAGTCCTATGGCCGTACTGCTCTTTTGCTCTCTGGTGGTGCCACCTTAGGTACAGGGCCTGTTCTATCTATCCGCCTGTCTGTATTCTCTCAACTGGAATTCCACTATCATCACATAGGGATGTATCATTTTGGGGTGATAAAGGCTCTATTTGAGCAGAAGCTACTGCCACGTATTATATCAGGATCTAGTGTTGGATCTCTCGTGGCTGCTCTCGTGTGTAAGCACCCTCACAAATTAAAAGAACAGAATTGATCTTGTTCTCTATAGTAAAACATCAAGCATCCATATCTCATGAAGAAATCACAGTCAGAGCTGAATTCTTTGTTCTGCTGTTCAGGTACACGGACAGATGAAGAGCTGCCAGATCTGTTCACAGGAAAGCTTGAGAACACAGAAGTGTTTGAAAGCAAACAAAGAGGCTCACTAGAACGCAAGATCCAACGGTTTCTGACTAAAGGTAAACCAAAGAATATTTAAAAGCATTAGAGGAATTGAAACAGAATTTCTTGATTTGCCTGTAATTGAAAACCCATTTGGATCTTCAGGTGTACTGTTTGATATACAAGTTTTGGAAGGAGTAATGAAGCACAATTTAGGAGAATACACAACTTTTAAGGTTAGGCAACATGTTGGAACCATACATGTTCACACATTCACACCAACTAACCGCTATGGTTCTCTTCTGACAGGAGGCCTTTGATAGAACAGGAAGAATTTTGAACATAGTTGTTGCGTCCACAACGCGTTACGAGGTGCCGCTCCTTGTTAACTACCTGACTCATCCAAACGTTGTATGTATTGTTCAATTTATATTGAACAACCATTGCCCAGCATGATCAAGGCTTATCTCCACCGTGTGCTTAACGTAACCCAACATATTTGCATTAGTTGATTTGGAGTGCAGCCTGCGCGTCTTGTGCTCTCAAAGGTCTGTATGAGCCAGTGGAACTGATGGCCAAGGATAGTTCTGGAAAGATACGGCCATATCACCCTTCAGGTGGCTACTCCCCACCTCCCAAGAAAATGGAGAAATCAAATGCAATCTCCTTTGTTGGCACGTTGCTTACCCTTCTCCTCACATATAAAAGGCATAAAATGGTCTGATGGTAGTGTTGAGAACGACTTGCCCATGATGAGACTTGCAGAGCTCTTCAACATTAATCACTCCATCGTCTCACAAGTGAACCCTCACGTCGTGCCCTTCTTGAGGTAACACATATGAGATGCAATTAATAACGATGTCAAGAGATGATGCAACATAATTGTATCTCACATCAAATGGCTTTGGTTGTTGGTTGTTGTTTCCAAAAGGCCTGACAAGGAAGGCAACAAAGTGTACAGCGCCATCAAATACTTGCTTGAATCTGAAGTGAAGCATAGGGTCACTCAGGTGAAGTTTTTTCATCTTCTCTCAGCCTCTTCGTCTTCTTTCTTTTATACACATGATGGTCCACTTCATCGTTTTCCTATTCTCTGAACTAACACTCAGCTTCTTCTGTCCTTCACTGTGCTCGCAGATTGCTGAACTGGGACTCTTCCCCAACTTCATGAAGTTTGTACAGCCTCTCATCACACAGCCCTATGAAGGGGTAAAACCTCAACATCTTCATTTTGCTGTTTTTTTATGTTGCTCAACATATTAACATGTATCTTGGGGCCATCATTCATTCATCCATAGGACATAACGATAGTTCCCAACGTGGAGCTGAAGGACTACCTGCACATTATCAGCAATCCCACCGAGAGATACAGAAAGCGCTGCATCGTGAAAGGACAGAGATCCACATGGCACAGTTACTACACTCCACTCCCTCTCTTACACCATCTGCTATCTCTCTATCCATCACACACACACACACACACACAGAAAGAGAGAAGAGAGAGAGCAGAGAGATTACTATGGCTGAAGGCTTAACAGCAGCTCTGCGCTCTCTTATCTAAAGTACAAGTATTGACATATTACCTTTTCCTCTGTTCTGATGAATCATCTTCAGAAATCGCAGTGATCAAGAGCCACTGCGATATTGAGCTCACGCTGGAGAAGTGCCTCAACGAAGTCCGCAGGAGGCTTCAGGAGAAGGACACGTCAGGCTATAACAGCTTTCTTCTTCGCAACATACACAACATTCATCAATCCGACTTTCTTGTGAGCCCATCCCCTCCGTCCCACAGGAGAAGTTCCATTTCGTATGTTGGTGCTGCAGCTGCTGCCGCCGCGAGGATGACGTCGACAAGCTCTTTGGGAAGTGGCCACCCCCTATCTCACGAACAGCACACACAACAACAACCAGAAGAAGAAGAAGAAGAGCAGTACGAACAGACAGGAGATGGTCGAGAAAGGTCAACTGTTGTAATGTAATGACTTGACAACAACAAAGGACCCGTTACACATTGTCGAGGTTGCTCTCCCTTTCCTTTCCTAAACTTTTCCTGTGAACTTCCAATCTCTGTTATACTCTTCATAGAGCTTCTTGAAGATGGCCTTGCCCGTGTCATCCACCATCCTGTGTACCAGCTTCAACGTGCACATGAATTAAGGAAGCCACAACAAAAAAGTAGGCGCAGATCATTGAAATGAGAACGCACAACCAGAAGGCAAGGATGAGGGAACGGAAGGAATGAAAGGATATTCAAACTCGCTGCATATGTCCAACAGAGAGTATATGCCAGGCACAAGGCACTGCAGCACCTGTGAGGACAGGGCATGGCCTTCCATGAGCTTGACGTAGTCGATGAGCAGGTGAGACACGTATTTGTTGAACTGCTTGGGATGCTTGGCCATCTCGCCCATCAAACGTGCTAAGTTCTCCACACATACCAAACCTGTTACACAAACAGAAGTGTGTTAAAATGTATTTTTTTGTAGCATGCAATCAATTAACAACGCACCCAACCCATTCTTTGGGGGTGTGGCCTTTGATGATAATGCTTGTGCAGCGGAGAGCAAGTGCGAAGGGGGAACGTTTTGGCGAGACTGCAGCTGTGCTTGGTTCCAATTCTCCTCAAACAGAAATACACTCATGAGCAAATCTGGGGGAAGGAAAAAAGATTAGCTAAGTCTCAATCGCTCAAGATTTGGTTTCAAACAACAAGAGAGAAAAAGAGATACGGCGTACTTTTGATATTGGCAAGAAACAGAGGCATGCACTTGAAAGTCTGGTGAGTTCGTATCTTGAGCAAACGGTAGAGAAGGTTATAGAAGGCCTGAAAAATGGGCTCGGGGAGGTGTGCGCCCACGTTGTTGTTCTCTGCAGATACACCTGTTTCCATTAGAAAAGATATTATGATAAATTCACCATGTAGTGAGAGAGTCACCTCTGTTGGCGCCAATACTAAGCTGCCCTTGCTGGTTGGCAAGCGCTTGCTGCCTTATCACCATTAACAGAGGAGCCATAGAGCCCAGCGCTGTGGCTATACTATGCGTATCCACTTTAAATGCCTTCAAAACAAAAACGAGAGAGAGAGGTGTTATTGAAGGTGTGCACTCAAATGCACAAAGTACGAAATAGATTTGTTGTGTACCTTGTTTGATACAATCTTATTGATTGTGGAAAGTGAGGTGGCCATGATGTGTATATACTGTTCGGTTTGGGATTGAGAGCACGCATGATTGACTTGGGCGGCAACTTGATTGATCACCATAACGAGTTTTGCTATGATGGGCACAATGATGTCTTCAAAGCTGCGTACAACGCGCTTCTCTGTGATGAAAGATGCAATGGAGGATTAGCTGGAACTTGGATTCAATCATAAAAGAAATAAGAAAGAGCTTCTCTTCGCTTACCTTTAAGAGAGAATATAATGTATGCACAATCAACTGCTGTATGTCTTCTTTGCAGTGAGGGGGAGAATAGCTGCGACGGAAGTGCTGCAGCGATTTGCTTCAGTTGCACAGCGGCAGCATTCTTCAAAAGGGAAGTGAATGCTTTCTCCAACTGAATGCGCATGTCTCTATTTACTATTATTACAAAACAATCTTCAAAACATGCTCGCAGTAAGGAAGAAAGCTGCATACTGTTAATACGTACTCGAGTCACTGGAAGGGCAGATTTCTAAGAGATGTTGCACTATTGCCACAATGTGGGCAAATGTCTTCTTTGAAATGCGTGGCCTGTCGAAGATCAAATACCAAAAGGTCAGAGGGATTAGAAGGCTGGTCTGCTGACATGTACACAGAACACAGGTGGTTACCTGAATTTGTGAACACTTCCACAAATAAAAAGGATGTAATCTAACAGTTGAACTTTTAGCTCTCTTGATTCTTGAAGCTCATCGGAGTTCTTGTTCGTCTTAACCATTTCCTCGAGTACTTGTGTAGCAAACGAAAGAAATTGTCCAATAAATTTGAAGGGAGCTTGATCTTTCTCTTTCTCTTTCTCTTTCTCTTCCTCTTTGCAAAGCTTGGACGCTTGGACGCTTCTGAATAACAAAGTCTGCACAAACAACGAAAACAGCAAACGATAGTAATCGAATGAAACGATGTAGACTTCTTCATCTTGTATGCTTGACTCTTTCTTGAAAAGAGAGTCAACACTTGATGAAGAGAGGGAGAAATGTTGCGAGGAAGAGAAGGCCTGCAAAAGCCGAGAAATCACTGCCTCTGCCTGTTCCACGAAGCCAATACAGACTTGAGGGATGGAGAAATGAGCCTGCAAATTCGCCTGTTCTCCTTCTATCAAAGAGGCATGCCTTGTGTGAGAGAGAAGATACCATATAAGATTTGGTATATCGTGGGCTATGAGGAAGAAGAGATGGAATAATGGAATTTTGGAATTTTCACCTTAGTCTGGCTCTGCGCGTACATTCTACCTCCTCATCTGAGTAATAGGATACCAGAGACCTCACGGCCGTGTCCACATAATTCAAGTGCAAGTAGACATCCTTCAAGAGCTGCATTTGCACATGCGTATTGGCTGGGTGGCAATCATGGAATGTGGTAAGAACATTATTTTGGATCTTAGAAAGAAGGCTTTTCATGTTGCAATTAGGCTCATAAGCTTGGTCGACTTGGATTGAAGGAAGAATGCTGAGGTTTCTGTTTTATGGAGGCCAACATGAGTTAGTTTATGTGAAGTCATAGGGCTGCATGCAAAGACAGAATGAATATTACCTGACATGCAGCCCTAGCAGTTTCAAAGTGTGGGAAATAACAGAGTGAATATTAGCTCTCTTGTCTGGGTTTTGTGGACTTTTATAAGCTCGGTACACTCTCAATGAGTTCAACAACCAACTTATGACCTCATTTGTGACAACCTGAAAGGGCAGTGAACGTAAGGAAATATGACACGACAGAAGAATGTATAGAATAGATTACCTGCTGATAGCACAATAGGAGAGACTGGTTGCTTTTTGTTGATGGAAGAAAGCTTGCAATCATCCTTCTGTGAGCTCCGTCAAGCTTGATAGCACAGCACTCAACTTGTTCTCCCTATGCACAATTACAAAGCACCTGCATTAGTGCTGAATAGATGAAAGACACACAATTGATACGAACGTGATTGATCATCTAGATATACCTTCAAGGTGCCAAAAAGTGGATATAACTGGTGAAGCAGCCAGCCAGAGAGCAACACAAAGAGAGAGCTCTTAAATTTGTCGTAAGTTGTGATGTATTGAGGAGGGAAAGCCATCAGCAAATCCAGTATTCCCTTCATTCTGTCCAGAGTTTCAATAACTGTTTGCAGAATTGATTCCTTCAAGAGCGGAGCACGTTCTGCATGTGATTTCTTGTCAGATGAAAAGAGAGACGGGATGTTGATGCCAGCTAACATCTCCTCGTTCTGTGCCGTTATACTTGCAGCCAACAGCTTTTTAGCAAGAGACAAATTGGCTATGCTCTGTGTGAAATGACTAGGAATGAGATCTAGGATCTTGCTCCATTGCGAAGAAATTCCTTCAAGCGCTACGGGAATCACTACTTCACGAAGTTGAGCCATTTCATAGAATGATGCCTTTGTCAAGATGCTGTAATTTACTGCTTCATACCCTGTGGTGACACTTCTTCTGGACGGGTCTGTCTCCACTCTATCACTTGCATTAGCCAAAGAAATGGGGTGCGAAACAAGAAGCACACGCAAGAACAGCTTGAGGTGGTCCTGTGAAGCATATAGACTTTGGAGGAAATATAAAGGAATTAGAATCAGTATTCATGAAGACAAAGAAGCAATAAATATCAGGGAGTGTTACCACAACAAACGAATGTTTTCTGTTAGAAGGTTCCACAAGGCGATAGGGTATGTCTCTCGCGACACTGAAGCTAGCATGCCATCCCATTCCTCATTCTGTGTTTTTTCTGCTTCATCAAGGCTTTGAAAGAAGATGCTCACAATTTCTTTCATTTCGACCTCAACTTTTGTCAAGATCTCCTTCTCTTTGTTGTGGTTGTTAGTTTGTTCCGTACTTTCTGTATCATCTTCCTCCATATGATTGTCATCTGACTGAATTAAGCTCTTTGTGTCTTTAAGGGAATATAGTTGATGGAAAGTGTGCAGCCTGCGTAGGTGATGAGCACTAAGAATGTCCTGTAAAGAGGAGACGATTTGTTTAGCATTTCACAAACGGTTATTTGGTTGGAACAAATGTTAGAGAAATTCACCAAAACAAATTTTAACTTAGGACTCTGTTTCACTTCTTGATTTAGATAGTTCTTCGTTAGGTCAGACAATGCCAAGCAACAAAGATCTGTGTACGAATACTGACTGTTAGAAGTGTCGTAGTAGGAAACTGTACAATCAATGCTGCCATCTTCCTCTTCACACATCATACCTGGATGCTGGAGCAGGTGAAAACAGGATGGGTTGTTGAATATGTCGTCGCTCACCGTATCTGAAGACTTCTTCATCTTGTTGTGAGTGGAAGGGAAGCGAAGGCATTGCTCTCTAATATTGAGCAGCGCATTGTAAAGATGCAGCATATCACATATCACAGAAGTGAGAACTCTGTTCACATTATCATTTCTCGCTTTGCCCTTTTCTCTTCCATGACCTTCCTTAGTATGTATCTTGGCTTGCAAACAAATCGAGAGCAATACGCAGATTATTTCATTGCATGTCTTGTTCGCCATGTCAAGAACAGATAGGGCATTTGCATTGACAAGCAGCACACTGTCAATGTAAGCCACAAATAGGTATACCACCTGCGAGAGGCCCTTCAAGACTGTCTCCTTTTTATTTTCCTCTTGGCCGTCTATGTCCATAACCTCTTTCTTGCCTCTTTTGGCATTAATATTGTGCTCAACGTTGACCATAGTGATGAGATGGGGAATGTAGTCCATTGTCAGTTCGTCCAAGAATATCTGCCAAATAGCTGTTACTTTACCCATAGGAAGCTGAAGAATGCTGTCATAGAACCTGGAATAGGATTTGATTTAAATCGGAGCTGTAAGTAATTGAGTCCAAATCAAAGAATGGATTCTCTTTTTATGACTGCATCCATTGAAGATTAGAAGCAAGGAAACCTACTTTTTGATAAAATCACTTGAAGAAATCATCAATTGTGAATTCGTTGCACCAGGAGCCAAGAAAGAAGGGAAAAGACTCAATAAGAGCTCATCCAACTGTCTCAACTTGCTATATGTAAGCAATTGACCTTGGCCAAACTCAACACACTCTTTTAACAGTTTCTGAACAATTATAGATAATATTAGTAAGTGGTAAGCTGTAAAGCAGTGCTTACAAAAGACATACCGAAGGCCAAGGTAGCTGCCATAAGAGGGTCCATATTTGTTGAAGATGGTTCTGTACGGCTAAATGGCTTAAGCTAGTAAGTCCATTAAGGTTCATAAACAATGCGCCAACAGCCTCTGTGGGAATAAGAAGAAGAATGAGTGTTCTTTCGAATGCATAGTAATATGTCTGTGCAGCCATACCTTGCAAGTCTGTTGAGAAGACTCCAGTCTTTTGAATGTCAAGGGTCAGCAAGCTTAGAAGGTTAACTGTATTACTTGCCAGCTTGGTCAAAAAACTAAGCTGGATCTGTTGCAACAGAAAAAGAGTAAGAGCACTCCTTAAAAAATTGAAAATGCAAGAAGGAGGAACAACCTTGTCACTATCGTGTGTTGGCTCATATACTGTGAACTCTTCAACTAATAAAAGCAATTTGTTCAGTGTATTGGCGCCTTCTTTTATTTTTCCTATGAGAATTAGAAGGAGCCGAACCATATTGTTAGATAATTGTAATAATGCATATCAGTATCCAGATTAAACTTACGAGCAACAAATGTACTAGAATTGGAAGGGCGAGTGAAGAGAGAGACTAGCACAGCTTGCAATTCAACAAGAAACAGAAAGCCTATGCTTTTTCGGGACTTCGCTGATTCTTCTTCCTCAGCTTCTGCTTCTTCTAGAAGAGGAAACAAGTAGTAAAGAAGCGGTTAAACTTGATGACCACATAAAAACATAAGAAAAAGAAAATAAGAGTCTTTTCTTCTTACCGTCAGCTTTTGGAGCTCTCTGGCGATTCTTTGCCTTTACTTGAGCACTCTCAATGGCACTCTTCAAAGAAAGCAAGAAACCACGGTAGAGAAAGGGGAAACTGCTTATCACTATCATAAAAGTTATTAAATGTTAAGTGAAATAAGAATTGATTCATTCTTAATGGCTTTACTGGTACTTACTGAAGGATTTGTTATCAAAGGGGTGTTCTTGCGACACATCATCCTTTTCACAAGCATCAATTGCTGTATACGCTCTCAGTTTATCAAACAGGAGCTTATGATAGTTGAGTATGCCACCAAAATAAGTGGACTGCTTGCCTTTGCCTCTCTTTCTCTTAGTATCTGCTCCATTTTCGCTGTTTCCTTTATAATGAGAAAGTACAGTGAGTTGTAAGGTAAGAAAAATATGGGTGTTAATAAAATATTATATTATGAAGATGATGCACTGAAGAAAAGGAATCATGGAGATGTACCTTCTTCAGGTTTCGCTTGGCGTACAGAGAAGGCTAAGGAATATTCAAATATGTGACCAGGGTCGAAGAGCGACGGGATCAGTATTTCGTCAACAAGACGCTGTATGTGGTGATCTGATTGCCAATTCTGATATCGAGCGTCCCATACAGAACGCAAGACTAAAAGAGGCTCCATGATCTTATTCACTATTAAAGTAAATAACTAAATGTGCAATTATTAGATTTGTTTAGCATTTGATATTAGATTAAGATTCGGAACATATAGAAGGGTGTGGAGAAAGAAAGGGTTGCTTACTTTTCTATGGTTTGCATCAAGAGCTTGCTTGATGTCAATGAACTTGCGCAAGCTTGCGCAGACGATAGGAGTAATGACAGAGATAAGTTCCTGAGAACTACTGCATTTAGCACTGTCACTTGCTTCACCTGACGAACTAATGGGTTCCACAGAGCTATCCTTGATTCTTTTAAGAAAACAACAATACAATTAAAAACATGAAAAGATCACCAAAGAGGAAGATGGAAGAAAGAGGATGGAAAACTCACAGTGCAACAAACGATTCCACTAGTTTGACTAAATAGGAGGAGAAGTGGTCAACGGAGGGATGGAAGTGGTGAGAATACTTAGAAATGAGCAAATTGAAGATTTTCTCTATGTTCCTCAATATATCTAATCGCTGTGTATGTGAAGGAAGCAAAGAAAGAGACAACGCCGAAGGAAGAGAAGAGGGAAAGCAGAGAGAGTGGATGCAAGAGCCCATAACGCGTAAGGTTTCTATTCTGAGAGGCAAAGATAGAATGGAAGACGATTCCAGGATGTCATAGTGCAATGACCAGTGTTTCGGCTCCAGGAATTCAGGAAGAAAGGGGAAATACGAAGCTGCAGATTTTGGGGCCTTTGGTCAAGAAAAAATGAGGTAAGGAATTCGCACTAAAATAAGGCAAGCAGACACGAAAACATTTTGAAGACAGCATAAACATTGTAAATACCTCTTCCTCTTGTGTTTCCTTTTCTTTTGTGGTTCTCTGCTTTTTCTTTTGTGGCTTGACGGTATTTTGGTCGTCCACAAAGTTCATTACCCTCTTCTCTGATCTTGCAGCGGCTTGGAGAAGCCATTCCAAAAGAGCGCTGTGTTTGCTGGGCAATGCAGCGCTGTTATCTGCATCAAATAAATGCCTGGCTATCCTAATTTTGTCTTTTTAATTGAGAGGTAGAGATGTATGTTAATGATCACACCACACACAATCATGTTGGGCGGTGTTGTTCATAAGATCTCTGCTCTCTGCTCTCTTGCATGCGTGCGTGCACGCGTTGCAAGTAAGGTGAGGAAACAGACTTCTCTCTTGTGTGCTCAGAGAGGAATAGAAAGAGAATTATCATTACCATTGCTATTAGCTTCAGCGTGGGGGGCACGCAGCTTCCTGAGCAGCTCTTGGGGGGACTGTTCCTCAACTTGGACATGTGCGACTTCAACCTCCATTGTTGTAGTTACAGCATCTGGTATCTCTTCTGGCTGCTCTGGAGCATCGACTCTCATAAATCCAGTCTCCTTAGCAATATTTGTTAAAAAGGCTAAATGATTTTCGTTCTGTTAGTTGCATGCAATCAATTTGTTTGTTAAGCAAAGAACTCCCCCCCCCCAATTTGAGATGAATGATTTGCTTGCCATCAACATCCGGAGTAACATCCTTGCCCACGTTGTTTGATTTCTTCTGATTCAAAGGTGGTTTCGATGGACTTTTGTTGTTGCCAATACTTCTCTTGCGCTTGCCTTGTCGCCCCCGCTGCATCTTCACCAGATGATGGGGCCTACGAAGATGAGATCCCGCCTCTTAAAATTGAGCAATTATTGAGCACATAAAGAGGTAAAGCGGCACAAAAATTTTACAATTTGTGGCCAAATATTGTGGAAAATGTAGCTTAATTTGAGCACAATTACACAGAAGTCCTCTTTTTTTATAAAAATATAAACTAGTTTTAGCACACACAAAGCACAAACAAGTTATATTGTGTAAACAAGGTGTTTGAGCAGATAACACTTATCTCAGGTTTAACTTTTTGTCCTTTGCATCTTTTTAACCAGGCAGGTAAAAGTAAAAAACTAAAACAAGAAAATGTGGTTTTTTGCTGCACAATTTTTGCACGTTACTAGGTTAAAGGAAAAAAGGCGCCAAATTAAAGTTGGCGAATTCACCTGCCGGCACGCTGCAAGGGCACACATTAATTTTAAAGGCCTCCCCCCTTTTCCTCCACCCTGTTTCTTTTTCTATCCAAAATTTCAACATGAATGCAGAGGAGCACACAAGCGAGGAGGTGGAAGAAAAGATAATTAACGAAGAATACAAGATATGGAAAAAGAATACGCCGTTTTTGTACGACTTGGTCATCACACACGCCTTGGAATGGCCCAGCCTGACTGTTCAATGGCTTCCCGATAAGACCACCCCAGCAGGCAAAGACTATTCCATACAAAGGCTCATCTTGGGGACGCACACATCGGATGCCGAACAAAACTACTTAATGATAGCTGAAGCTAAGCTCCCTTTGGACGATACACCAGTGGAGGCGAGTAAATACGAAGATCAAAGAGAGGCAGGAGGGTATGGCTTTGGTTCCACTGAGGGTAAAATCGAAACAGTCATTAAAATCAACCATGAAGGAGAGGTCAACCGGGCGCGCTACATGCCTCAAAATTTCTCCATCATTGCCACGAAGGCTGTCTCATCTGACGTTCTCATCTTTGACTACACGAAGCACCCCGCAAAGCCTTCAGAAGATGGCAAGTGCAATCCACAAATTCGCCTCAAGGGCCACACGAAAGAGGGATATGGGCTTTCTTGGAGTCCCTTGAAGGAAGGACACCTCCTCAGCGCTGCTGATGACAGTACTATCTGTTTGTGGGACATAACCCAAGCAAAGAAGACAAACACGACGCTTGATGCCAAGACCATTTTCCAAGGGCACACCTCTGTAGTTGAGGATGTGGCCTGGCATGCCCACCATGATTCCTACTTTGGCTCTGTTGGAGACGACAAGAAGCTTCTCATTTGGGACACACGCCAACTTGGCAAACCCAGCCACACCGTTGAGGGACACACAGCTGAGGTAAGCAATCAATCTCAACAAAATGAATTCACCACAAACCTCAGAACCAAATTCACAAGTCCCTTCTCTAGAGTCAAATCAAGTTACACGTCTATAAATAACTTCAGCTTAGTAATACACATCTAATGTATTGCGACCTTTATAGGTGAACACATTGTCATTCAACCCGTACAGCGAATTCATCTTGGCCACGGGTTCTGCTGATAAAACGATTGCGCTGTGGGATATGCGTAATTTGAAGCAGAGGATTCACTCCTTTGAAAGGTACATCTCTTCTCTCTCTGCTCTAATTCACACACACACACACACACACACACACACACACACACACACACACACACA
>CDFI01106960.1:0-15086 GCA_000826405.1 Acanthamoeba divionensis | reverse complement strand
TGTGTGTGTGTGTGTGTGTGTGAATGGTTTTAGGCCATTGAACTTTGTCTTGATGGCTGCTCCAAGATCTATGCTATGATGAGACAGAACCTGCTTGAAACAGCAACACACAAACTGTCCCTAAAGGACAACAAACCACAGCAACAAGGCACACAGTAGCCCAATTAATCACAAATTTTTTTTGACATTAAAAAAATAAGAGTTACATTTGTGGAAAGTTAGGATCTTCAAGCCAAAACTTATTTTTACATTTTTCCCTTATTTATTTGAACCTATTAACATGTTTAAAAAATTCTGTTGAGTTCAAAAACCGGTTTTCATTAAGGCGGCTTCTGGGAAAGGCGTGTTAACACGTCACCTATCATACAATTGGGTGAATTAATTCACCAATTTTTGCCAGGAAAAGGAAAGTTAGATGTTAACGAACCAAAATCAGGAATTAAAATGTTACACCGCACAAAATCAAACGGATATTTTTGATATTTTTATCAAATAAGGAAAGTTATCCCCTTCAAACAATGCCAAATCAAACGGAAGAATATTATCCGGTCGGCAGAAATGTTAGTCCATCATTATCATACAATTGGTCAGAAGAAAATATCCTATTGGTAATGAAATTAAAATTTCCGTATGAATCTGTGCGGTGGTCCCTTTTCAGTTTTATGATTTCTGGTTGGTGGATGCGCAGTTTTGGTTAATTTTGCGGACCGCGGGCGGTTCACCTTAAATGGGAAAAATTGGTGAATCAACTGTGATTCGCAAGAATCTGATTTGTTTGTTGCCTTTTCTGCCGGAAACCGGAAAAAAATGAGATGGATTGAATTGGCCAGGATGTGGTTGTATGCTCATTTATTATCGAGTTAATTAATTCAACTGTAGCCCCTTCCCCAACTATCATTGATGGCTTTGGCGGCTCTGTTGAGTGAACAGGGGAGATCCACGGGAGGGAATTAGTTCCCTTTCTGTTCTGCCGCCCCTTACAAAGACTTTCTCTCCCGCCCCATGTGTGGGTTTCACCGCCAGTCCCAATCGGATACCAAGCAAATCCATAAAACCTCCCTCCCTTTGTTCCCTTTGGACGAGCCTGCAGAAGAAGCTGTGGACCCTTCAGAGGAACCAAGTTTACTTCCCAGATTGGGGCGCCGAACGTGCTGCCCCTTGAAGCATTTCTTGGCCTGTCTATTATTCCTCCTTTAACTGTTGAGTTAATTACTTACGATTCCTCCGATCGTTTGTCCAACAAGACCAAGACCCATTCATAGCAACTACGTGTGCCCACTCCAAAAAACATAAAAGCAACACACTTGGTTTTTGCAGAACAGCCCAAAGGTTAGAAAAGACAACCCAAGAAAACAAGAGAATCCATCAAGGAAACACAAAGCAGTGCAATTTTTTTGATTGTGGCCGAGTGGTGTGCACCAAAAAGAGGCAACACAATGACAGCTTGCAAGGTACCCTCGAGTCCTGAAGATGAATCTTCCAGAGGCTCGCCATCACCATCAGTGGTCAACGAAAAGCACTCGATCCAGTTCCTCCTTAACTCTGATGCCACCAACTCATCTATTCCCACCCCAACAACCACGGTTGAGCCTTCAGACAGAGGACCCCTCTATGGTTCCATCATCCCTTTGCATACCCAAATGGGTCAACTGCAGGCGTTGCTGGCGCCTGTACAAAGCATGCACAGTGGCGCTTTGGGCTTGTTTCTGAGGCTACAGAGCACTCCCAGAGATCCCACTTGCCCGCCACAGCAGCAACAACAACGCAGCCAGCCAAACCACAACAACAATGACATCCACAACGCTGACCACAGCGCCAAGATCCCTTGCAACCAAACAGGAAGAACAAAGACAAAACGTGGAAGAAGAAAAAACCAGAAAGCCAATCCTGCCCCAAGTGTGCCTGCTGTATATTTGGCCAAGCCAGAGGTGGGATCTACTTCTACAACTTCACCAAACAAGAGGAAACATGGGATGACTACAGACAGTGATTCCCCACCAGCCTCTCCAGAGGAAACCAGAACAATGCAGGCTACATTGACTGCGAAAAAAGAAATCAAGGTGCCAGCTGCTAGAAATAAGAAAAAGAGGAAAAACGAAACCAACTCTCTGGCCTTCCACAACCTGTTGATAAACAACATTGGCAACCTCATGATGGTGGAAGAGAACAACAGCAAGGGAGGAGGGGAAGGAAGAGGAGTTAAATCTTCACACTGTAGGCAAACCAAAAGACTCAAATAAAAAAAGAGTATTATTTCAATCAAAACAATGGGGAAGAAAACAGTTGCAGTGTGGCACATACGACAACAACACCATCCCTTTTGCCCTTCAACCACCGATGAAGCGGCAGTGACCTGTGATCTTTGCGGCCAAAGTGGATTCTTGCTGATTAAAAAATCAGTTTCCTGTTGGTTGGTCCTTTTTTTGTTCCTTTTTTCACATGGTTTTCCTTTTTCTGTTCAAGATTGTCGGGTGACGAAAACAATTTCTTCGCAGCGTCAAAGTTACCTGAAAAGGTTTCTTATAATTTAATTTCGTGGAAATGGCTTACATCGGTTTACGGTATCCAGGAGCTTTGTGATCTGACACGTGTCTTAATATTTGAATTTTTATTGGTTGTTTGATTTTAATAGAAAAATCATTTATTCAAAAGAATTTAAGATAATTATTTTTTGCTCTCTCTACTGAGTATTGAGACCATGGATGCCACTGATAATCTCACACTATGTCTGCATGCCAGTGCCCTTCGACTTGATGATGCACACCTTTTCAGCAGGTTTCTTCTCTCCTTCTCTATTTAGGCTTAAAGTGTTTTGATGGCCAAAACATTCAGCCCCCCCTGCGTATTCTCATTGTTGCCTTGGATTTCTTTGCCCCAAAAGGCTGTTGTTTCCAAGTCCAGTTTGTCTCTTAACCACCACCAACTCAAGAACACGAAATGTGATGACCATCTCTTGGCTCACTTGCATAAACGATCAGGTTCCACTCCCCTCTTTCACCTCCCCCTCCTTCCCTAGCTAATCGTGCATCTCTCTGCTCTCTGCTATATAGATCAGTCACCATCCCGAGGCTTATGTCTGACGGGGCATTCTCTCTCATACACTCACCATGGCTCCTGACAGGGTCTCTTTTTCTGCAGCATCAATAAAAACAGGCACACAGCTTCGATACTAAGTGAAAGCAAATCCTTTGGTATGTCTGCTAAAGCGGTTCCAAAAAATGCTTTGTTGCCCAAATTTAACAACAACCTCTTTCGTTTTTTCCAATGCACAGTATTAAATGTTCCAGTACGGGGAATGGAAGAGTTTGTCCTATCTGTTGGCAGCTGCAGGTTTAGATCGAATCTCATTCACTTGAATTGATCTTTGATTCCTTCATGGTAATTCTCATTTGTCTCTCTCATGATACTCAGTGGTAGCGACCAAGACAAATTCGAAAAGTTGGGAATTCCTCTGTGCAGGCCAGGATGGAAACCACTTATTCCCGCTGACACATTGGAAAGAGGTCCAGCACAAAAGAAAGAAATCTCAAGAGAGGAGGAGAATAACCCTGAGCGCACTGCCAACAATGTAGACAACACAAACCACAACAAGGCCCAAGGTGAAGATCCCGGAATTGCAATCGCCTCTTGTGTGGCACACTTGAGATGCAGAGTACATTCTCTTGAGGACAAGGCAGGCCACTTGCTCTCCTTGTGCCAGATAGAAGAGGCTTGGGTGCAAAAGGACTACTGGGACGGAAACCACTTCATACCGATGAGAGACGACGTGCCTCCCTATTTCACCTTCTTGGGATCACAAAGGCTTGGCTATGTCTGTAGGCCTACCCATCCCATCAACCCTGTTGGCACATCTCCTTCTCCTCCTTCTTCTTGTTTTTCTTGAAACAACCACCTATGGTATCACCCACCACATCTTTCAAAGAATGACAAAGGCACACACTTTGTTGTTGTTGTTCACAACTCTTTGCTGGCTGTGGGATCCCAGGACTTTGGGTGTTCTGGTTCTGAGTCAGACCACAGAGGAAGGAGATACGTCACAAGTGCCTTTGCCACACGTTCTGTAAGTGGTAAAGGAAGTTGCGTTTTGGTGGTTTGGGCCTCTCCTGTCCACTTTGTCATTGTTGTCCAGCCAAACATTGGGGAGTTGCAACTCCGCTCCTCAAAACATGTTCTGTCTTGCCAAGATGTTCGACTTAAATTAAATTAAATTAACTTAACATTTTTTATATAAACTTATAAAGGGGGGGGGGACGAGGCAGTTGTCATTCATCACAACACAACTTCTCTGTCCTTGAAGAACCATGCAAGCAGCTGCAGGAACCACCAGCAGGCGTCCCTTTGGTTGGGGCATCCTTGGCACTGCTGATATCGCCAAAACGTTTGTCAGGGCTGTGCAAACGCTCAATAAAGATCCAAAGGTTGTACATCTATATCTCATATGTTTAATTCTCTTGGAGGCAAGTGGATTCTTACTTTGAATCTCATAGGGCGTGGTGGGAGAAGTGAGAGTGATCTGCGTGGCCAGCAGAACAGAGGAGAGGGCGCGCGAGTGGGCTCGCGACCAGTCCATCCCCAAGCACTATGCCTCCTACGATGCACTCCTCCAGGCACCCATCCACCATCAATATGTGTAGAGTGAGAAAGCAGTGGCAACAGAGCATATTTGTGAGATGTGAGGTGCATGGTGAAAGGGAGGGAGAGGCATTGGGCGCTTGATCCAATACTGACACAATTATTACGTCCAGGACGAAGAGGTAGACGCAGTCTATATACCTTTGCCTGCTACATTGCACAAGGAATGGACCATTAAAGCTGCAACACACGGCAAACATGTGCTGTACGTTGTGGAGTCTGTGTTGTGATGAAGAAGAAAAGAAAGCGCAGATGTAACGAAGCTGAGCCCCAATCTAATTTACATTTCTCTGCTCTCTTGTTTGGCCATTTCTTAGTTGTGAAAAGCCTTTTGCAGTGACAATGGAAGAGGCAGAAGAGATGGTCAAGGTGTGCAGGGAAAACGGCGTGTTACTGATGGACAACACTATGTGGACGCACCATTTCCGTACCAAAGAAATGGTACTAGCCAAACAACACTCCATTCAATGATATATCATTATATAGTTTTACCTTTGTTCTATTCCACATTACAGAGTAAATCCCTTGCTGAACTGGGAGATATCAGAAGAGTCAACACAAAGCTTACTTTTGATCTCACAGGACGTCCTGAGAATATAAGGTGAGAAGTTTAATGCACTTGTTTCCTTCCCCTTGGTACTCATTTTCTCTGCTCTTTGTCTATCAGATTACATGCAGCAACAGAGCCATTGGGATGCCTAGGCGACCTCGGATGGTATAACATACGGGCCATTCTCTTTGCATTTGGCTATAAAGTGGTACGATGGATGCATCTTCTCTCCCCTCTTTCCGCTGAAATATGTTGACACTGTGTTGGTGGGGTGTTCAGCTGCCAGAGAAAGTATTTGCCACAGTGTTTTGGAACAAGCCAGAGGACCAGGGAGGTGTGCCTTTGGAGCTTTCAGCAATGGTATGGTTTCCTGGAGGTGCAACAGCATCCTTTGATTGCTCGTTCATGCAACAAAGCCGACAATGGTTTGAGATTAATGGGTAGAACTTCACATCCTCTCTTATCTCTTGCTGTGTGTGTGTGTGTGTGTGTGTGTGTGTGTGTGTGAGAGAGAGAGAGAGAGAGAGAGAGAGAGAGAGAGAGCTGAGAGAGAGAAGGGAAGAGTGGCTTGAACACACAAAGGAAAACAGATAATATGGGATCATTGGCTGACCATCTTTTTTTTTCCTCCTCTTCCTGCACAGAACACGCAAATGCCTTGAGTGCAAACAGTTTGTGTCGCCTCTCTCGGATCGAACCAGTTACTTCATCCATGAATCCGGCAACACCCATGAGAACCAGGTGGACAGCTGTGTGCATGAGGTAGAACTCCTGCGCACCTTCGTCTCAACGGCTGTGGGAGACAAGCCTGCAGGCGAAAGTGGCCAGTGGTGGGCGAGCCTGACTCTGGACACCCAGAGAGTCATGAGCGCAGTGTTCGACTCTGCCAGAAGCGGACAACAGGTGTACCTCAACACAACAGCAAACTAGGCGTAGCCCTCAATAAAAAGTATGCAAAAGCAAAAGATTTGCTTGGAATGTTTCTTTAACTTTAAAAATACAATACAATTTAAACGTCTAGAAATATGCAGAATCCTCTGGAAAGTTCTGCAGAGACAAATAAATCCATTAAAAGAGAAAGGGGATGAGAGAAAAAAAAGAAAGGCAAGCATGGTGCAGGTTTTAGTTTAGAGCTATTTTTGTGTTTTGTGGTTTAAAGTTGCACTAAAAACATGCTTTCTTTTGCTTTTAAAACAACACAAAGGCACCAACCAACAAAAACAGAACCAAAGATATGAAATTAAGTAAATACTTTTCTTGTTTTTGTGTGGTTGGTGCAAAGTGAAATTTCGTCCGTTTCCCATAATTTATTGGCCTGATATACTGGTTACCTTCAAATGGCCATTTTGTATGCAGTCTTAAATAAGCGTGGAATGATGACAATGTGCAGCTGTTTCCCAGCATTACTCCTTCTTGGAGATATAAAACATCTTTAGATTCTGACTCCACAGCTACTCTATTTTTTTTTATGTTTTGGTTTAAGAGTTTAATTAACCTGCTATCCTTTCTTTTATAAGTACATTGAGTGCTTAAATAGGAAGCATTTATTAACTATAATTTTTTCTTTTTTTAAATTCCTCTAAATTTTTGATTCCAAGAAATCGATCTCCCCCCTTTGTTGTTGTCTGTTGAGATGATGAAGAATACTGCCACCCCGCTCAGGCGCTTGCTCTCCGCACAGCACTTCAAACAAAGAGCAACTTTCTCCTTACCAGGGCGACCAGTGTTCTCTGGTTGTCTCCTTCCCCAATCTCCTCTAATTTTTTTTGCCAAATTATCTTATAAGCTAACACGAGCCACTCTTTTGCAGTGTGCAGCAGCTCTCTCAAGTCAAATGGACCTCCCTCCCTGTTTATTGCCGCCAAACAGTTCTCCTCCTTTTCGTTCAAGGGTATTCTCTCCAGATGTCTCTTCCCCTCCCCCCCCCCAACTGCTAACCGTTGGTGTCTGTTTCTTTTCGTTGTGTGCTACAATGAAGAACACAACATTGAAAAGGACGAAATGACCAACGTCACTGAACGCATCTTGGAGAAGATAGGCGCCAATCTACACAAGAAGGACAAGCACCCCCTTAACACCATCAAAAAAAGTATTGAGAGTTACTTTGTTGAAAGTCATAAGGGAAAAGAAAATTTCCAGATCTTTGATTCCTTTCAACCCATTGTCACTGTTAAGGTAGAACAACTCAACTCAACTCTCATCTCTCTGCTCTGCTCTGCTCTCTCTCTGTGTGTGTGTGTGGTCTGAGAGCAGAGAGAGCAGAGAGCAGAGCAGAGAGAGAGCAGAGAGAGGAGAAAGCATATCTTTTTGCTTATTTGACCATTCCTATTGCAAAGCAAAATTTTGATGACCTGCTGTTTCCCTCGGACCATGTGGGAAGAAGCGCAAATGACACATACTACTTCAACAAGACCACTCTTCTAAGGTATGATTTGCTGATCTTTCCTTTCTGATTTATGTTATCACTAATATGTGTTCTACAATAACTACAGAACCCACACAAGTGCACATCAAGCAGACTTGATGAGGAAGGGTGTGAAAGCGTTTCTTGTCAGTGGCGACGTCTACCGTCGTGATGAAATAGACAGAACTCATTACCCAGTAAGATCTCTCTCTGCTCTCTGCTCTCTCTCTCTCTGCTCTCCTCCATATCGTTTTCAGTGCCTTCAAAAAGGGATCATCAGCATCATCACTTTATTTACACACTACTCCTCTCTGTTCTGCCAAATGGACTCTCTGCTCTCTGCTCTCTGCTCTGGAGGAAAATGGGAAGCAAAGTTACTGTAAACACATTTGTATATAATTATCGTTTCCCTCATATCAGGTGTTCCATCAGATGGAAGGAGTCCGTGTGTTCGAGACAAACAAGTTGAAGAGTCAAGGCACAGATCCAAGAAAATACGTCGAAGATGACATGAAGCAGTGCCTGGAGGGGATGGTAAATGCCATCTTTGGCAAGGTACAAGTAAGGTGAGCACAGACACACCATGCAGAGAGAGAGAGAGAGCAAAGTGGGAAGTTGGTTAAGTTTCCCACTATCTAATTGTGTGAACACAACTGCATACACTCTGAGACAGGTGGGTAGATGCATATTTCCCATTTACAGATCCCTCGTGGGAGATGGAGATCTTCTTTGACAACAAGTGGCTGGAAGTCTTGGGTTGTGGTCTCATACAACAACCCATACTCCAGCATTCTGGGCTTGACTCAGGCACAGGTACTGAGATGCCCATCTGCAGTTTAGCATATACTCTTGTTTTTTTTTTTGGTACAGTTACAATTTGTTTGTTTGGTTTGTTTTGTGCTTCATTCTAGGTGAGCAGTCTGTAGGCTGGGCATTTGGCTTAGGTCTGGAGAGACTTGCTATGGTGCTATTTGATATTCCTGACATTAGGCTCTTCTGGTCCAAGGACAAACGCTTCAACGAACAGTTTGAATCAGGTAACATGTTATGTTGTGTTGTGTAAGAAGACAAGCAAGCAGTACTGAGAGGTTTTTTGGGACGTTTAGAGGGCACAGACTTATTTGTTATAATCCCCATTAGGCAAAATTATCAAGTTTGAGTCCTACAGCAAGTATCCGCCATGTTATAAAGATATTGCCTTTTGGCTTCCCCCCACGTTTCATGAAAATGCCTTCTTTGAGCTAGTGGGCCAGGTACAATGCTGCTTAACACACACTACACCACTACACCACTGCATCACTACACCACCACAAGAGCAGCGCTCAGAGAATGTGGGTTAGCCACGTATGACTTAAATTATATTTAGTGTAGTGTAGTGTAGTGTAGTGTAGTGTAGTGTAGTGTAGTGTAGTGTAGTGTAGTGTAGTGTAGTGTAGTGTAGTGTGTCAGAGAGAGATGAGATGAGAGAGAAGGAGAGAAGGAGAAGGAGAGCAATGAACAGAGTTGTGTTGGCCTTAGCACTGCCCTTGGAATGCTTTACAATTACTCCTCTCTCTCTATAATATCTAACTTGTTTCGTTTCACATTGTTCTGCAGGTGGCAGGGGATCTTGTAGAAGAAGTTGAATGTGTTGACAAGTTCAAGCATCCCAAGACAAACAAGGAAAGCCATTGCTACCGTATCACCTACAGGTCCATGGACAGGTCTCTCACAAACGAGGAGATTAATGAGTTGCAGCAAAAAGTGAGAGACGATGCAACTCAAAAGCTCGGTGTTGAGCTGCGCTAAGCACACTTGGCACTACACTTTACACTACATGATCAATACACTTTGTTAGTTTCAAAGTAAGATTAATAGACTTGACATCCCTTTGAAAGGTGAAGTTTTGTCTCAGCAGTTTACTGTTAGCTGGCCCAAAAAACTTAAAAAAAACAGACCCAGGTTTGGGTATTCACAGTAGAATGGCTGTTTGCAACATTCCCTTTGGTGTAGTTTTGTTGAACAACATGATTCCTGATATTTCACATTTTCTAGGGATGTCCCACAATAAGTTTGGTAAGCAAAGAGGATGGTCTTGTAGGGGCGAAATGGAAGAGGGGAACTGATGTGTAGTGCTCAATCGATGAGGTACTTCGAACGTTATTGACTTCAGTTGAATCTTCTTGCCTTAGGGGGGATGCACTCCAGGGAGTGCTTTCTCCCTAATGCGAAACTTTACTCTCATGATGCTATCACTACCCTCTCTCTTTTTATTCTTGATTGTCTGACTGTTAGTCCCCCCCCCCCACATGAAGAGCCAGCAATGCTACAACACAATTCAAATGGAAGGTTGGGCATATAATAATGGTGACTATGTGTTCGAGCTTGATCAAGGCAGGCAACATCAACATGCCATAGACATCTGACACATTGAGTCTTTTTTTTGACAAACCCAGCCATGCATGCAACACACGTTTGCTTCACAATGCCTACTGGTCTTCTTGAATCCTACTTTTATTTCTTCACAGCATTTGCAGGGAACCCCCAGCTGCAGCAGCTGAACACACTTCGGTACACCTTTGAAATCGGCTCTTCCTATCGCTTGAGTCATGACTGTACAGCTTTCGAATGAGGTCCAGATGACACTTCTTTGCTGCATTCACATAACTCACCTCGTCCCACCAGATGCCTCTCCTAAGCCAATCCAACCACCTCCAACTGTTTCCTTTGGCAGCATACTGACATGTCTTCTGAAACATCTCTCTTTTCTTGAGCGCCCAAGGCTTTAATGTAGTGTGTGTGGTCGTTCACCCAAAGCAAACTGCACAGATGATCATGTTCAGCAGCACGCTGCAGTGTAAATGAACACTCTGTGGTGCGCCTGCCTCGATCAGATCTTTAGCCCAGTCAAGTACATCCATTCGCCCTCCTGCTATTGCTCCTGATATAATGTTGGACGTGCTCAGAAACCTGCTATCCTTCAGCCAGGCCAAAACAGGCATGCAAGCATGCTTGGCAGCACATCTGGTGACTATACGACGACTATAACCACTTCCCCAGCTTTGAAAATAGTATGCCAGATGGTCCACCTGATTGTGTCTGACCCAAGACTTGACTCGTGGCTCCATCTTCCTGGCATCCATAAGGTTCAGAGAGATAATAAAGCACCCATTCTTTATGGTACATTTGCACATATTTATCTTTGATGCTCATAAACTTGGTCTTGGTATCACTGTCCATAAACAACAGGGCGATGTCATCCAACTCCAGGTCTCTTGCAACATGAACAGCTGTCAAACTCTTATACTCTGGGCACTTCCACGAGATAGTCCCATTGTACTCAACGGCAACTTCCACCAGGCGCAGCAACATGTTCTCCCTTGCTGATTGTTGTGTGACTGCCATTTCAACAGTCTCCATGCACATTCTTTTCGTGCGTTGAGGAGTGTCCATTCTGCCAAGCGTGTCCAAGACATGATCAACAAGCATCAGTGCCATAGCACGCGATGATCTCTCCAGGATCTTGGGGGCCATGAGAATTATGCCCACCATCAGAATTATGATTACCCTTGACAGAGGGCACCATGATCCTTGCCAAGTGGGGGTCGCCCACATGTAAAAGCCCCTCTGGCATGTTCTCAGGAAGCTAAACATGTCCCATGTGGATCCAACAAAATGGATCACACTAAGCAGCAATTCCAGAGACAAGCCACAAAAGGATTCACTCTGGGCACATTGGGTATGTGCCCTTTGCAGTTGTTGCTGTTCATAATTTGCACACAAAGTATTGAGAGTCAATCTAGTATTTAGAGTCAGATACACTGGATTGACTCTGGTCAAGTTAGAACCACAGGAATGTTCCTACACTCATGAGTGAAATGATAAGCTGCAACGAGCTTTTGCGCTGGCGAAGGAGCCAATGTCTGCACAGCACCGGGCATGTCAGGCAAAGCCCACTAATGCTTAAGACATGAAGAAGAGAAGCTGCCTGCGCTCTATTCTGGGCAAATGATCTCTATTTGGGAGTAACAAGAACTCGAACAGGGGCTCAATGCCAGTACTTAGCCGCCACTCCCTTAACCTGCTGCCACCCGGCATCCAGCGCCTGCACCACCTCCTCCGGCAGCGGGCCCTTCTCGCAATCCACCAAGTTCTGCTCCAACTGCTTCGTGCTGCTGGCCCCGACGATGACCGCATCCCCATGCTCCCTCTTCAACAACGAATGCTGGGTCAGCCATCTGAGCGCACACTCCGCCTCCGTTAAGCCGTGCTTCTTAGCCACAGGCCTCAGGATATCCAGCGCGTTGAAGTAGGCGTCGTTCCAGTAGCGCGCACGAGTGAACTTTCCCTGCCACCTCTCAGGATCGAAGCGCGAGCCCTGTTCAACGTCCTGCGTGTCGCGGGTGTACCGGTGCGTGAGGAAACCGCCTGCAAGTGGTTGGAAACTGAAGAAGGCCAGTCCGTAGCGACGCAGGCAAGGGAACAGCTCCGGCTCGACAGCGCGGTGCAGCGCGTTGTACAGTCCCTGGTACACGCTCGGCTTGATCCAGTTGTTCCTCTCGCAGATCTCGCATATCTGCGCCACTTCCCATGACATGTAGTTGCTGATGCCGAATCGCCGGAAGTGGCCTTCCAGGTAGAGCTTGTTGACCTCGCGAAGCGTTTCCTCGAAAGGCGTGCTGCGGTCTGGCCCGTGGAGGTACCACATGTCCACCACCTTCTCCTCATCAGCACTCGTCTTTAGTGCCGCCTTGCTGCGCATCAGCGCCTCCCGGAGATCAGCGGGCCGGTGCGTCCATTCCTCCTTGCCCATGTTCTTGCCCGCCGTAGGGTATATCTTGGTGTGCACCTGGAGACCCCGCTTTTGCCATCCAATCTGGCCGAGGTACTCTTCTGATGAGCCTTGGCCGTAGAAGCGCGCAGTGTCGATTTCGGAGTGGCCGTGCGCCTGGAAGACGTCAAGGAGTGCAGCGGCGTCTTCAAACGTGTAGACGCGGGTACCTTCGGTTCCTAGGGCAATGTGTTAGATCTTCATTGGACAACAATCCTAGCAGATTCCACAAGAGGTCACTTACCAGGCTTGCCGATTGTCATGGCGCCAAAGACGATGTTAACATTGGTCTTCTGAGCAGTGGCCATGGTGTGGTTTGAAGGTACGTGAGTGAATGAAACCTAATGGTGGTGAGAGGCTTTTATGTCTCAGAGCACACTCCAGAGTGGCTTGCAGCAATTGTGTGATTGGCGGGTTCTTAATCGCCGACACAGCGACAATTGCCAGCATATCGAAAAGGAACTGAAGCACCTTGTTTTGAGCCAATGCGCAGTGCCTTTGTGGACACTTCAAGAGAATGTAAGGAATCTGCAACATTTTTGGACTCCGAAAAACAACCTTTTTAGGAAAGTTTGGCCGCAAACTAAAGAACACAGCGGGTCTGCCTCGGTCAAAGTTCTTGCAAAGGGCTTTTTCCAGGAAATTGACTGCGCCTCACTTCAAACAAACAAACAAGAAGAAGTTCACCAAAGATGTCTACATGCTGCAGACAGGAGAGGACTGCCACGAAGATGAGGATTATGGGTTGCAGACAGCCAGTAACAGGTTAGTAGCTGCCAACACAGCTACTCCTTCGTTTTGCTTCCAGTTCAGGGCAGGGTGTAGCTCCCAGGCGATGCAAGGGAGCAGTGTGGATCTCATTGCAGCCCGATTGGACAGGCGATGATGGAGCAGATCTCTAAGACAAACGTAGGCCTTTGGGGTGGCAGCTGTATTGCTGTTCCAAGAAGATGAAATTCTGCTCTTTACAATGCACACAGAATATGGGGTCCTGGCCACAAAGCCATCCCTGAAGTGGATGATAAATCTGCCATGCTTTTTGTCGCCCTTCCACTCTCCCTTGTACAAAGCAAAGCCACTGGACTTGCGCCCTTTGCCTTCCTTGCTGCCATGAACATGGTTCGCTTCAAAGTAGTTGTGGGGCATGCCCCACCAGCATGATTGAAAGAACAGATCATGCTTCCATACCCGCTCAGCACTACTTTTTAAAAGGTTCCAAGATAAACAGAGATTCAGCAGTAAAACTTTCTTTCAAGCTCCCTGCTTATCTTTGGGGGGGGGGGATCTGCATCACTAGTGCTGTAAAGCGGCCTGGCTTTTTAACCATCTTGAAATAAGAATCTAAATAATGATGTAAATAAGGTTAAACAGTCATCATGGGCAGTGCAAAGCGTCTCCATTCTCTCACAGACTGTCAGCAAGATGACCCATCCATTGTGCAGTACCACACTTTCCATTCACTCAATTGTACAAAATACCAAGAGGTGATAATTCATCCAATGCATCATATATATATCGCGAAATCACTTCATTTATCGCTTAGACCCAAATCAAAAGATTGACAACAAAGAAGCCACCAATGCATTTGCTCACTTTGATTCATATGAGCATGCACGTACCAGCAACATGATGCCAGTTTAAACGGACTCAGCAAACCAGATGGCACTGGAAACTCACCATGGCTCAGCCACTCACAATAGTTACTAGTATTCTTATTATCTGATATATTATTATTATTAGGTCAGTACCAGGGTATAATTCCTCCCAAGGAGACCTTCAATAGACATGTAAATGAGTCTCTCTTAGACCCTGGAGCAAAGTAACACATAGGATCAAACACACCTTACATGAGGTATTTCTTGTCTCATTTCCTACAGTTCCAGTTCCACAAGGCACTGCGTCATGCAGGCAACTTCTCCAGAAGCATCAGTGAGTGTTCGATCTATCTATCTAGACTCTCGTGGAGGGCATATTTGACACCGAGCCGCCAAGCATACACCAACCTGTGAGCAAATGTTCTTGGATGGAGAAGTCTGTCTGATGACATATGATGTCAGCAGGTGCATCAGACACATGCTTGCAAGCAACGCAGACAACAGAGAGAAGAGGGATACACACTGTCCTCACTTGGCGACCGATCAGCATCTTACAGCATGCAGGTGTGTTGCTAAGAATAATGAAGAAGAAGAAGCATATTTTATTGTTGTTGCATGCTTGCTCTCCATTACACAGTTGTGGGGGAGGAGATGGTGAGAAAGAGCATGAGTGAGCTGTTGGAGTATCACTGGCAACCCAACACACTAGCCATCCAAGAGTGGCACATTTACCAATATGAGCACCATCACCACTGTGTTGATTGGTGAAATTGGCCCCTTTGTTCAGTTGAGGAGAAGGTAAGAAACAACAGAACTATCTTGTGAAGGATGAAAGTGACATAAATCTCAATTTTAACAGTAGGCTGTCATTTTTTCAGGGTGTTTAGGGATAAATCAGAAACCAGATGTGCTGCTCTGTTGACTACTCACTAATAATCTAGTCAATATCTCTTGGAACTAAGACCTGACTCTTGGAACTTCTAGTGAGAAAAAATGAAATAAACCATATTTTCAGCGTGGGAAGTGAGTAATAGGAGGAAGAGGAAGAGGAAGAGGAAGAGGAAGAGGAAGAGGAAGAGGAAGAGGAAGAGGAAG
>CDFI01106949.1:225-10725 GCA_000826405.1 Acanthamoeba divionensis | reverse complement strand
GGTTGTGGTGAGGCCGCCCCAATGATGCAAAATGCAGCTTCCAGGAAGCTCTCTTGTCCAAGGGTGATGTTTATATGTGTTGGGATTGTGCATTTGGTCATCTTCGGCCACCTCTTGTTCTCCCAGCCCATGTGTCCATCCGCCCCACCTCCCACACTCAGGGATCTTTTCAACAGGTGAGTTTCTTCTTCTGGTGGCCTCTCTCATACATTGCCAGCCCCTCTCTCTCCTCTTAAACACTTAATCTTGAACCCCCCCCAATCAAAGATGGCAACATGCCCAGGACATCATCAAATTTTAGTGCCCTCACCATTGCATCCCCCTTTTATTTTATTCTTTGGTTGGATCAAACAGTTCAAGGATTGCAGTCACTGTACTTCACAAGCCTGACCCGGGTCTTTCCTTCACGTTAGACAACATGGTGGTCAATCTGCCCGTAGAATGGCGTATACAAATCTTCATCACCCCTGAAATGACTCCTCTTCTGATGCAAACCCACCGCATACGGCGGCACATCGACTCAGGAAAGGTATTCCTCACTCCCACGATCAACGCCAGCATGGGCTATGTGGCTTATAGCTTTATGTTATGGACTGAAGAGTTTTGGAATCAAATTCAAGGTCAGTACCAGCATGAGAATTGTGGTGACCAAGAGTCTTTTCACCTATAATTTTCTGTTTTACAACAATAGGGGAGCATGTGCTGATATTCCAGACAGACTCAGTCATGTGCGGGAATGCACCAGCGCGTTTGAATGACTATCTGGAGTGGGACTGGATAGGCGCATGGCACGATGTAGACTTGGCTGTTGTCACGCAGAATCCTCCTCCTCAAGGTCGATCCTACAATGGAGGCTTCAGTCTGAGAAAGAAAGAAAAGACCTTACAAATGATAAGATACTGTGCACACGAGATCAGAAATGAAAGGTATCAGCGTTTCAAGCTTGAAGATGTCTGGTACGAGATCTGTTATCATGATATGCTGAGAGACAAGGCGATCACGCTCAACCTTCCTCCAGGAGAGGTGGCACACACTTTCTCCATACAGCATTACTTCTACCCAGAGAACAATCATCGCCCACTGGCTGCTCACAAGCCATGGCCATACATCTTAGACTCTTCCAAGCTCAAGGCCTTTGCAAGGTACTGCCCTGAGTTTTGTGGAATTGTGCCAAAGGAAAAATATTTGGAATACTGCACATAACATTTAAGGGCAGAACAAACAACAGACAACATATTACTCCTCTTCTCTCTCTGTCTCTCTTTCTCTCTTGTCATAGGATACTAATAATTGTCATCATCATTTTAACAATGCTCAACTAACTAACTAACTAACCAACTAACCAATATGTTAGGTGTAAATGAGATATTGAACAATATAAATTATTTAATAAGAATAATATTATTATGTCTGTTGGTGGTGTGTGGAAGAGAGAAAATATGACACCAGTTCTCTCTTTTTCTTTTTCTTTTTCTGTTTTGCTTCAATTCATTCTCTTAAATTGCATTAACAATTTTTGATTTACAATTTTTTGTTTTTTGTTTTTTGTTTATGTAACAGTTATTCACATCAACTCTTATCTCACAAATTACAAACAAAGCTGAGAGACAACAACTAGGCCTGATTGCATAATTACAGGTGAGATATATAACATATGTAACCAGAAATTCTCTTTTCCTGTTGTTCCCCTTTTAATTAAGCAGTGCTGAAATGGCCATCTTGGAATTGCCTTCTCTGCTTGGGCTCAATGGAATATCTTGGTCAAGCCTCTTCGTGTGATGTTGGTTCTTCTGCTGCTGTCTCAGAAGGGAATGTACAATTGTGTCATCTAGATTACATGTGGAAGTTCTTCTGCTGTGGGCATTATTGTTCAAAGGTGTGGTGGCCAAGTTGCCATTGTTCTTCTTCTTCTTCTTGGTGATGGTCTTTTCTGGTGGCTTCTTGCTCTTATTTTTTTTGGATGTCTGCTTTCTCAGTACACGATGTGTGACTGTGCCATTGCATCCATTACAGCTGCTGTTTGGATGGGCTTGTCCTGGCAGGAACATTGCCATTAAATGAGAATTCACATCTACGGCCTGCAAACAATAATTTGAATGACAACAATTCCCTAGTTAGTGTTGTGTGTGCACAAAGGGTGTAAATGCTGGCCAGCAGAGTTGTTGTGGGTTGTTGGTTTACCTGCTCCCAGAACTGCTGCTGCTTGTACCATGCACAGGAATTAAGGTCCACCTCACCATTTCTATGTGTGGTCATGTCTGCAGGTGAATTGGGGTCCACCTCCTGGGGGCGACGTGGTAGAAAAGTTTGTTGGTTGGACGAACAACAAGTTGTGTCAACAACAGAAACACCTGAAGTGCCAGGTCTCTTTTGTGGTATCTGAACTCCAACCAAGATACCAGAACAGCCTTGTTTTCTGATAGCCTAGCCCACACACCCACACGTTGTTGTTGTTGGGGACATAAGAAGAAAGTGGAACGCCACAGGACAAACGGGGTAACCTCCAGGTTGCCACAATCAGAACAAAATTGTCTCCCACCGTTGTCTTTCTCTATTAAACCGCAAAAATTCCAGGAATTAAAAGTTTTGTGCATATCTCCTTCCGTCTACACCACAGCAGTGCCAATACTACCGATCTACAAAAAGGGAGATTTAAATCCCAGAATCCTAAAAAGGATTACTTCCCGGAACCGCGGATCTGGTCTTTCCGGAGACTACACGTGGTCCAATCAGAATGATGTCTACAATAATTTACGAAGTAGAATTAGCTGGTTTTTCCGTCTTTTTATTCAGTTTAAGGCATTGTTCATTAATTATCGATTAATGAGTGAAAAAGAAAGCATTTTAATAGTGGAGTTTTTTTAAATTTGGTGGGCTAGATACAACTTTTTCATTGAAAACTCTTAAGAGTAGTTATTATCTAAGGAAGAATGTTTATGGCTTCGCTAATTGCTTTTCTTCAGTTGCCATGGATGAGTCTCTATGTTCACTTTGCTTCCGATTGGCGGAAACTGATTTGTTTTTGAATTATGATTGGTTGGTTTAAAAACCTTAGATTTTGATTGGTGATAGTCTGTGAACCAGGCCTTACATTTTTGATGTAAATTAAGAATATAACTTTTTTTATTTTTTTTTGTTTTATGGAAAGAATGAACAAGGGGGAAGAAGAAGGGTAAAGGGATCAATTTACTTTGGTTCTTCTTTACTCAATCCTTCTTTGCATTATTTCTTCTTCTTCAACACACTTTGACCAAAGACTTACCAGGTTAGGGTTAGGGTTAGGGTTAGGGTTAGGGTTAGGGTTAGGACCTTTTATTGCAGATTTGTGCCAAATTCCATCAACTCACAGCAGGTCATTACACCAAATGTATGCTTCCACCTCTGTGGTGGTGTGGTCATTGCACTGCTCAAGCATCATGTAAAGTTCTGTTCTTGAAACAACAAAAAAGATCATGGCCCATGAGTTTTTGAAGAGGCACAAGGTGGGAGATCTCATCACTGAGAGCAAACCCTTGGCAATATATGTAGAAAAGGTCCCCCCCCCAAAGTGCCATCCCCCAGCCACCTCTCTTCTCATACATGTTGTTTGATCACTCTTGCAGGAGACCCCTGTGACTGAAACCCTGGCCTGGCTCAAATCTCACAACCTCATAGCTGTGCCCGTGTTCGACCAGCGCCACTGCCGTTTCATAGGCTTCATCGACGTGCTGGATGTTGCAGCTTTTATTTCCACTGCTCTCGAACAAGGGACCCCTCTTGCAACACAGCTCATGGGTGCATCCACAGGTCTTCTCTCTTTCTGCTCTCTTCACACACATGTGCACATCTCGTGGCGCCAAGTTCATTAGTTCCACATTGTAGGTCAATTGTTAGCTCTATCAGAAGAAGGGAAGCTGAATTGGCATTTTAGAGCAGAACAAGACCTGGAGGTTGTGATGGAGCCATTTGCATCAGGAATCCACAGGTATGTTCTACTCATTTAAGTATCACGACTCTTCGCTTATCCATTACAACAGAGGGCTGGTTGCATGCCAGGACCCAAAAGGCAGAGTGGACAATCTTTATTATGTGATAAGCCAGTTTGATGTTATCAAGTACATCCTTTCCAACGAGAAGAAGTGCAACGATTTGCTTGATAGGCCTGTTGGTGATCTCAGTGTATTGGATCCTCGTTTCAAGCGTTTCTTGGTATAATGTGTTCCAATTCCTTAGATACAATAATTCTTCTTAACATTTGCTTTACAAAAACAACAACTCTTTATATCCACCACAACTATTCCTCAGGCAACAGCTCCTAAAACAATAACAGCATTAGAAGCTTTCAAGAAGATGGGTTTGGAGAGGTTCCATAGCTTGGCCATAGTGGACGACCAGAACCGTATTGCAGCCAACATATCGGCCTCTGACCTGCGGGGTATCACGATTGAAAGAATCGAAGACCTGCTCCTTCCTGTCCTGGAGTTCGTGGACAAACAGCATTCTAAGGGTACAGAGTCTGCGAATCTCAGCACTCCTCCACTCTGCTTGATCGATAATCCCACCAATTTTATTTTAAACTGTGTATCTTTAGGTCAGAGACTTGATCCGTTGCATCCGGTCACATGCAAGGACACAGAAAAGCTCGGGAGTGTGGTAGAGAAGGCTGTGAAGAACGGCATCCACAGGGTGTGGGTCGTGGACGACCACGGGAGAGTCAAGGATGTCGTGGCCCTCACAGACATCTGCCGCGCCTTTGCTCCCTGGTACACCTCCTCCACCATCAGCATGCCTCACAATGTTTGAAAGGTTTCACAAACAACACTAAGTGGGCTAACCCACAACAACAACAAACCGTTTTGTTTTAAAAATAAAACCTCTTTTGTCTTTTGTTTTACTTTTGGTTTTGCCATTCAGTTTCTTTCTTCAAAATGCTGGTGCCAAACCACCAAACAACAACTTAAATCTGTTGCCAATGTTATTTACCCAAAATGATGTTCCCTTGCAAAAAAAAAGGGGGCTTAGGTTATCATCTAAGTTTTTTATTAAACCCTTAATTTTGCATTTAAGAAGAGAACAAGTTTTTGTTTTTGAATAGAAGAGAATAGAATAGGAGTGGTTGTCATGACCACCAAAAGGGAAAAACATATGCACTGAAGGTAAACCAGCTGGATGGCAATCAGTAATTAATGTTGGTTTGGTTAGTTGGTGGGTTGGTGGGTGGGTTTGTTTAGTTTGGTTTAGGCCAGAGCCAGGGCGCTCTCAAGGGTCATGTCCTCGCCGAGCCTGTCCAACTCTGATAGCACAAAGTCCAACACCTCTGTGTTCTGCTCAGGATTTCTATCCATGGACCAACCACCACATGCAAAAAGAGAGAGAGAGAGAGAGAAGCATTTCACAAGGTCAATTGTTTGTTTGTTTTTTGGTGACATGCAACGAACTAAAAAACTTGTTTGTTAAATAAATAAATATAAGGGAGGGATGGTCCACGTACGCGAACACGATGCGCCAGTGGTCGGGAATGAACTCGAAATTGGGAAGAGACTCAGAAAGCGGATTATAGTTGACCTGTTGATGCACCGATAGAGAAAGAGAAAGAAGTGAGAGTTGACTCAGACTGGCACGACAGTTGCGTGGTGGCCACCTAATATAATATATTATATTATAATATAATATAATAGGACGTACCAGTATGGATCCAGCGATCTGAATCTTGCGCCTCAACATACGCACGAATTTGCCACAGATTTCATCTCTCTCCTTGCTCTTAGGCATTCCACGTATGCACTTGGGGAAATAGCTGGAGAGTTGATCAAATGAAAACAACCAAAGAGAAAGTAGTCAGCCACGTCACAAAAGAATAACATGGTATGTGTGTATGTATTTTTTGTTTAAAAAAAAAACAAAAAACAACTGAACAGAGAGGGCTCTCGTACAAGAAGCAAACTTGGGTACACTCGGGCTCGAAGAGCAGTTCGTATCTGTCACTTCTCTGCTTGAGCTGATCCACGAAGTAAGCAGCGTTCTCGAAATTACGGTCAACTCTCTCTGCCATGCCCTGTGAGTCAATGCATTGACAATGATCAGAGATTGATGATGAAAAAGTGTGTGCGCACTGGGGAAAAAAGAAACAGACATAGATGTGGTTCTAAAATGGAAAAGACTATTTGGGGTGTTGTCTGTATTCAGTGTACCTTATCTCCATGTACTTTCCATGAGAGCCAAACCTTAAAGGAGTCTTGGTGGCGTCCACAGTTGAGAGTCTTCTCTCCCAGATCGTAGGGTCTCGTATCATCAAAATGGAACAAATAATCTGCATGGGAAGCATTCACCTTTTTCTAATAAAAGACGTGATACATTAATGATGAGTTGCTAGATTTGAAACCAAAACATCAAGGACAATGCTGTTGAAGGAATTACATACTAGGAAGTTAGCTTCCTTGGTGAGGAAAGCAGCACACTGTTGATTGATGCCCATCATCTTGTGCAGGCACCATGCCACAGAGTCAGCTCTCTCCACACCATTCATCAGGTGGCGGTGCTTCTCTGAAACGAGAACACTTCCTCCCCAGGCACCATCAACGTGAAGCCACACGTTGTGTTTCTCGCAAACATCAGCGATACCATTCTGAAAATATCCGAAAAAGGAACAATCAGAATGGATTCAATAAGGAAGAGAGAAGAAATCAATTTGTTTTCTTCTGGTTATGATTCCGTACGCCAAATTTAAGTACTTACTATTCCTTTCTTTAGTTTGCATTCAGAAATAAAACCCAAGCATGTGACAGTAATAACATACCAAATCATCGAAGACACCAAGAACAGTAGAACCTGCTGTGGCATTTACACAGAACGGAGTATAGCCCTCCGCCTTGGCCTTGATGATAGCCTCATCTATTGTAAATATAATTAATTACACAATGAAAACAACAAAAACGAGTATTCACTGTCTAATTGTAAGTGGTTGAGGGCACTTGGGTGAGGCAATTTACCCAATGCCTGTGGGCTCATCTTGCCGTTGGCATCGACAGCAACGTTAATGGCCGCATCCAGACCCATTCCCATAATCCATGTTGACCTCTTAATGGTATAGTGAGAGTGGGCAGAGGTGAAAGCAACAAGCTTCTTGCCCTCAGGATTGCCACTCTGCATGTGTTCAATAAATGGTCGAAAGTTAGTATCGAAGTTCCAATATAGTTTGAGAGAGATTATACCATCTTGTTCTCAGGGAACAACTTATCGCGTGCACAAAGAAGACCCATGAGATTGCATGTGGCTCCCCCTGATGCGAGAATGCCATCGCCTCCCTCCCAGCCCACAAACTTGAGGAGATGGTTGATCACTTCAATTTCCATCCTATTATGAAGAGGTGGCTTGGTTATCAAATGTCTCCTCATCTCTAAGGTGAAACTTAAATGACATACAATGAGTAGACAGGTGCCACTTCATAGGTGTAAGTCGAAGAATTGGTGAATGCAGACACCCATTCAGCGATTATACCTGAATTTGGAGAGAACCCAAAGTAAGCCATTGCAGTTTAGTGTAGTGTGTGTAGTGTGGAAAGAGGAGAGAAGAGAGGAGGTTTCAAGTGCCGGTGTCCATATATGCTGTTGCGCTTAGGACAGTCCCTCCTCTTGGCCAGCTCATCCTTAGAGAGCAGCGCAAAGGAAGAAAAAAGAAGGAAGATGCTTACAAGCAATGTCAGTGCCAGACCAGAGCTGATTGAAGTATCTAGGAGAGCCTGTGCGCACGCTGTATTCCAGCACCTGCTCGATGTACTTTTCCACAGCTGTGACACGTACAGTCACAAGAACAAGTTAGTCCCCATCATGTGGAGACAATTAATAGAGAGAGCGAGAGAGAGAGAGATGTATTTAGCAGAGAAGCTAGAACAACTTACATTTCAGGTCGGGATCAATTCCACTGCCCTCGGACGGCAGAGTGAAATCGATTATTTCTTTCAATTTCTGTGGGGGCACGAAGTTGATCACTTTCTCTTTGAAGTCGTAGTGCTCAGCCACATCTATTGATGGATTAATTAAGACAAAAGTTCAATATCTAACCCCCCCCCCACTACAACTGTTCCCCTGGCCTTTCTTTGTGGGTGTGTGGAAGCACGTACACTGGGATGCAAATTGAGCAATCCTAGTGAAGATTTTCAAAAGATCCTGAGAGTCACGGGAGCAGTAGGCAGGGCGAGACATTATATATCTGAATGTGAACTGTGTGACCCACAGTCAAAAGGTGGACCAACCTAAGAATCGAATTGAATCAAGAGAATGGTACCTTTGGAAAAGCAAGTGATCTGATGGTGGGCAACAAAGAGAAGAACAAGAGAGCCAACAGCAAGTGAGAGTGCAAGAGAGAGACTTGGTCCAGTCCTTGCTTCTCTTTCTTCTCTCTGTGTTGTGTGACGGACTTTAGGAGGGTGGAGTGTGACAGGATAAATCCCGATTTGAATACCTGGAAATCGTCAATCGAAATTTCATTCAATTATTCGTAATTTAAGGGTAATATCTAGGGCGAATTAAAAATCAAAAAATTCGGAGAAAATTTACCGATTGGCTCTGACCTTCATACAACCGTTTTAAGTCAAGGGGTTCAAGGTATCCCCAGTCTGCTTCTTTGCACAGGGCCCGATGTGCTCCAGTCTGAGAGAACTTCATTCTCTTTCCACATTGCCAAAATGGAGACCTCTTTCTTAAGACTGCTTGGAGATATCAAAACATGAAGGAAGGAAAGGGAAACATTTGTTCTTTCCTCAGTCTGGTGGTGAAATTGTATTTGTGTGGCTGGTGGTTGGTGCTCACTCTTTCCTTACACACAATGCTGAGGTTATATAATATAATTGTATTTGATATAAAGTCTCTTTCTCTTTCTCTTTCTTTCTCTCTCTGTTTGAAAAACAGATCAAATCATACATAATTCCAATAATAATAATAAAAAGATCCTTCTGATAAGAATAGAAGAAAGGCAGCATACCGCCTATGGAGCCTATCTATCGCTGTCCCACCATCATCACCTTGCTTGACGAGGGGATTTGATTTTCAAACAAAATCTTATGGTATACGAAGTATTCCATCAATCTAAAACTCATTCAGTAGCAAATTCCCAGGGATCTTTCTCTTGGGCAAGGGCCTTAATTACATACTCGGTGAAGTCAGCAAGTGTTACCTTACTGTCATTGTTTGTGTCCCATTCCTTTATCTTCTCCTCTGCTATGTGGTGGATATCCTCGTCAGAGGCATTCTTCAGTAAGCCATACAATACATCTTCCAATCTGTCAATACCTATCTCGCCACCTGTATCATCAACATGGCCACAACAGCAAGTGAAGATTTAGTTACTAGACACACACAAAGAGGAGAGAAGCAGAACACAACACATACTTCCTTCCTTGTCATACAACGACCATGAGTATACCACACGCGCTTTTGCAAACGCTTCAAATCCTGAAACGCCAATCCTGTTTTAACAAACAACCATAATGGTGAGCAAGAAAGAACAAAAAAGACAAACATGAGAGAGGCATTTGTGTTGACAGCTGTCTTTGTGAGTGATCCTTACTCTCCATTTTCGTTGGCTCTGGATTCTTCAAGCAGAAGCATAAGTCCTTCTCTGGTCCACTGTCCACAGTATACCTTGGGGGGGGGTGCAATGAAGAATTCATAAAAAATAAGCCCCACCCCTTTGTTTGTTGTTTGACTGAAACAAAACAACAGGCAAAGGAATTAAAAGCAAAAACATAATTTGGTCTCTGTCCTGTTTCTAGCGTTTGGGAACGCATGGAACCAAAAAGAAAAGTACCTTGAGGTCTTCAACAGAGATTTTGCCTTTGCCGCCTCTGTCGATCTTATCAAAAATAATCTTGACCTGTTGCTTCTCTTGTTTGGAGAGGCCAGATCCCATTTCCTGTCCCTTCAATTTCAGTTGAATTGAATCCAAAAGAGAGAGAAAGAGAGAGATGATGTGTGTATGTTGTTGTTATTTGTCGCTTTTATGGGCACCATTAAAACATCTGACGGTAGCTGTGCTATTCTGAACTCTTCTGTATAAATCTGAATCAGTCCAGACAAACCCAGAAATTCTGCAAGTGTCCGGATTTTTAGGGATTTTTGAATTACAAAGACCAAAAAGGGAGATTAGGAACTACAGATAGCGATCCAATCAAGAAGCTTGTTTTAAATGTGCTATTTAATATTCTTTAATATTGAACAAATTTAAGAATTAAAAGGACATCTTGAGTGAATGGTGATGGCATAATCAAAGACCTTCATTTTTCTCTCCTTTGTTAACAAAAGCACACTTTATATATATATATATATGCTGTACTTTTGGCTTGCCTTCAAACATTCAAAATTCATACATTCGCCAAGTCATTTGTTTGGCATCAGCAAATATTTGGGTGAGGCCACGTCTTCAGTTTTTTGTGAACCCTCATACACGATGCTGGGTCGCTTCAGCTTCATCGTCGCCCACAAGTTGGACAAAGAACTCGAGGATGGCTTCCATCTTGGGTCTCTT
>CDFI01106944.1:43624-155004 GCA_000826405.1 Acanthamoeba divionensis | reverse complement strand
TATATATTGAGTGTGTCGCCGAACAGAGGACAGAGGTGTGCGCGCACCTGTAGTCAGAACAATATGAACTCATTCACACAATCACATAGGTTACATGGCACCCTGTAACTGATGCCATCCCTCCGATTGGACAAGAACAGTGGGAAAAAGAGTTTGATAAGTACAAGCAATATCCTGAATTCAAAAAGTAAGCAAAGCCACTGCGCGTTTACCTTCGCTTTGTAGTTTGCTTAGTAATCTCTCTTTAAATTTTTGCCTATTGCAAGGCTCAATTCGAACATGACAGTCGAGGAATTCAAGAACATATATTACATGGAGTGGGGCCACAGAAATCTTGGACGCACGCTTGGCCTGGTCTTTGCACTGCCGTTGTTCTATTTCACTAAAAGGGGATATCTCAAGGGATCTCTGCGCAACAGATTGTATGGCATTGGAGTTGGCATCGGATTAGAGGCAAGTGATGCGCAATCACAACACACACAACACGCACAGAGGAGAGAGAGAGAGAGAGAGAGAGAGAGAGAGAGAGAGGTGCAAAAAAAAATCATGCTTGTGTTTTGCTAGGGCTTGCTAGGGTGGTATATGGTCAAATCGGGGCTTGTCGATAAAGAGGACAATTCAACCCCCAGAGTCAGCCAATACCGCCTTGCTTCCCACTTAGGTATCGACTTTGTTGTTGAATGAGAAGCATTATAAGTAGAAATTCTTACAGTTTCGCTTCTTTCTCTCAATCAGGATCTGCCTTTGTCATTTATTCTGCTATGTTGTGGACGGCATTTGATCTAATCTTGGCCCCTATGACAACTAGTTCACCATTGCGTACGTCAGCACTGGCATCTACCGCATCCTCTGTAACTTCCACTTCTTCTGGTAAACATTTCCTATGTCCTGTGGCAGCCACTGGACCAGAAGCATCACGGGTTATTATCCAACATAGGTATTAACTAAGTGTGTGAAATTGTGAACAAAGCGGCACTGGTTTTGCAGCTTCAGAAGAGACTGCGCAGACTGTCTGGTGGAATTGCAGGCCTTGTTTTTGTTACGGCAATTTCAGGTAAGTCTGCCCTTGGTGGCAGCACCTTTGCAGATCCAAGGCCTCTGAGATATTTTTTTTTATTTCTTTTACAGGTGCTTTTGTGGCAGGCTTGGATGCAGGTCTTATATACAATGATTTCCCTTTCATGGGAGGTCAGCTCATTCCTTCAGAGATCATGAGCCTCGTGCCCAAATGGAAAAACTTCTTCGAGAATGATGTCACCGTGCAGTTCCAACACCGCGTGCTGGGCATCACTACCTGGACGAGCATTGCCACCCTTTGGCTCTGGGCACGCAAGGTACCTTGATTGATCATCTCGATGGATGGCCATCAAATGTTCCCTGTGCTGTTAAGAAGAAGAAGAAGAAGAAGAAGAAGAAAAACAATTAGTTGTGGTCTTAACATTTTCCCCCCCTCTAACACGTGTACATGCTTTCTCTTAACTCTCAGGTTCCCCTGCCCCCAAGAGCACGCGTGGCTTTGAATTGTCTTTTCGCAGTGGGCTCTTTGCAGGTTTGATGTTATGACTATAAAAAAGACACAACATATTTTATTAATTTATGTTCTCTCTGTTTTTGGTTTTAGGTGACTTTGGGTATCGCCACTTTAATGTCGTTGGTGATGACGAGCATTGCTGCTTCCCACCAGGCGGGCTCCCTCAGCTTGCTGTCCATCTCGTTGTGGCTTCTGCACGAACTTCGCCGTCTGCCCAAGTAGCACAAGAGAGAGAGAGAGAGAGAACACCATTGTTCCTATTCTTGCGCGCAAGAGATTATTTATTTGCATGTTTTGTTTATGTTGTTCCATTCTAAGAAAATATTTATAAGGCAAACAACCAATAGTTAGAGTTTGTTAATTATTTTCGGGTTTCAGATATTGTCGAACAAAGAAGGAACAAAGTATATTAAGGAGTTACTTTGGCAGCTGCCAACTTGATTATTTTTTTTTTTTGTGGTGCAAGGAAACTCTGATGCTCCCTGCTGACCCTTCTTCCAACGAACAACAATGCCATATCGCCAGAAAGGTGCAACTTCACCCCCCCCCCTCACCAAAAGGCACTCCTGTCTGTTGAAAAATTGGTTGGTCGTGGTCCACAATCTAACTATTCTCTCGTTCTTGGTCTGTGGTGCAGGATGTTGTTGAACTGAACAGGGTCATAGCAGAGCACAATGAAACAATATACCCTTTAAATAGTCTGCTACTTGCCACCAATGATCACCTGCGCACAGTCAATGGCAACTGCATGCAGATACAAAGGCCAAGCTTCTATCTTTGCTTTAAGTGCCAGGCAAGTTTTGTAGTTCTGTGTTTGTTCACCATTCTCTTGTCACGATTACTCTTAACACTCTTTGGGTTGCAGAGCAATAATTCCCCCTTTGATGGAGCAACCATTGAAATTTTGATAGAGATGGTTGTGGACAACCTGATCGACCCATCTTTAAAATATAGACTCTGTTTCATCACTCCCATTTATTCTCCATGGTACCACCATGCTTCTCCTGTGTTACCGTAATGGAAACTCTTCATCTTATGCATTGCCCATGAAGCTTAGTGAGAAAGGGCTTCTACACTGCCAGCTCTGGAGATGCCATCATCGACCAACAGCTCAAGAAAATTTCACAAACTGGCAGATACAAGGTTGCATCCACTCCATTCATACGAACTGGTTAGTATCTTCTCTGTGTTCTAGTCTCTCTCCACATACACATGCAATTGTATACTCTTTTCATTCATTAATAGAACAAAATGTTCTAGCTTTTTGTCGAATCAACGATGTGTTGGGCTTTGCAACAAATTTAATGAGGAATGGTTCTGGCAGTGGTACTGGTAGGAAAAAAATCATGGATTGGAAAGATTTGATGCTCTTTGCTGCAATTAGTTTGCACCTCCACATACATACCTACATATATATATTTTATATTTCTGTGTTCGTATGTATGCACAGGGAAGAAGCTCTTTCAAGAGGATCCTGTGTCGGTCTGGCTTTGCTCCTACCAGTTTGCAGTGAAACTGGCAGAGAAGCCTGAGCTATCTCATTCACACTTGCTGAAGGTATCCATTTTGACCCCTGAACAAGCACCATGGTTTCTTTCGGTCTGATACTCATTTCTTCTTCCCAAAGAGATTACAGGAAGTGGCATACAATGTTGTGAATTTTTGGAAAGCGAAACATCACCGTGTAAAAAGAATTCTTGAAATGCTTAGAGGAGATAAGGAACAATCGCTGAAATCGCCGAATAGCAAAGAAATGCCTATGTTCAGAGGTATACATGATGATTTAGAGAGTTTAGATAGAGAGCTCTAGTATCTAAACTTTTTGCTGCAGAGGGAATGAGAAATATAGCAAAGGATGAATTTGGATCTTGTTGTTGTGATGTGGGTCAGTCTGGAGGTGCTGCAGCTGAGATGATAGCTCTGAGTTGCCCTGCAGTGATGGGCTGCATTCTCAGTTATTTGGGATGGAGGGATCTTAGAGTTGCGCGGCTCACATGCCACGCCTTTCACTGCCTCATTGACAGCCCTTCCTTCATCGTCCACAAGGTAAGTGAGAGATTTTATCCAAAGCTGCTGCTGCTGCATTTCTTATTATATCATGAGAAGTAACATCTTGATCTTTATTTGAATCAATTGAAGCTTCATGCACTCGAAGGACATGTGGCAGAGACAATCAAACACATAAGCCAAGAGGCAACGCGCCTGAAGGCAGAGAACACTATCTTGAAACAGCACCTCCACGAACAAGGTAACCAACATCTATACCAGAAAGAGAAAGAGAAACTGTATGCGTCTCATATAAGATCCATTTGGAATGTTTCTGCCTATCCTAGGAACCATTTTTCTAAAAGTAAGGACAGTGTCTGCACTCATTATCTCTGAAGTGGCATTGACCATACCACAGCACCACACAGTGGAGGCTCTCAAACAGCGTATTCTTGGTTTGTGCCCCTTTCTTCTGATTCTTGTCTCTAAGTCAGATCCTCAAATGAATGATTGTGAATTGTGCCCACCAGAGGAGCTGAGAAAGGTGTACCAGGACGAGGCACACGAGGAGCCCCTGCTTCATCACTTGCTCGAGCTGCAGCAGCAGGACATAGCCCTATACCATGAGGGGACGGAACTAGACAGCAAACGTGAGCTGTCCTACTTTTGCTTGGCTAGTGGAGCAAGACTGCTTCTTGGCTTTGCACAGGTGATGCTTCCCATCAACACCACCACCACCACCACGAACAAACAGTCCTCCTCCTCCTCCTCCTCCTCAGCAGCACCCAAACGGGTCATCATGATCGTTGCGTTGTGAACAAAAAGAAATGCACAGGCAGACGGCTTGGGGGGGGGGCAGGCTGTGGACGTGGCGTGCCCATCATATAAATAAATAAAATGTAAAAAAAAGTAATGAAGGCTCGGCCACAAACACAACACACACACACACCAACAAAATTCAATTCTTCTTTGCCCTTCCTCACCACTGCATACATACATACTGCTCTTTTGAGCTGTTGCAGGTAAAAGAAGAAGAAGAAGAGAATCTTAAATACAATATTTTGCAGAAGAAGAAAAAGAAGAAAAAAAGAGGCGATGGCTGCAGCAAGTATTATTGGCAGCCTGAAGCTACGCACTGCAGCTGGTCTCTTGATTGTAGGAGCACTTCTGGTCTTTCTTGGCAACAACGTTCTCTTTGTTGGCAAAGACCTGGGAGAGGATGATGGCCCGCCACGGGTAGACCCTGCAGTCATAGATTTCCCCTTTGCCCCTCGTGGTGGCAGGATTGGCGCTGCTGGTCGTGGTGGCCCAAATGTTGAACTGGCAAAGCAGTGGAACCCCCAGCAAGAGGCCGCTCCACCTTCTGAAGACCTCAAAAATATCCCCCTTGAGCACAGATTTGCTACACACATCTCTACTGGTATTACCCAACCTTGTGTTCTATGGTGGTTGCTGTTTGTTGTGATTTTGCACAAGATCTCAATGGTTTGTTATCTCTCTCTCTCTCTCTCTCTCACTAGATAAACCAATTTACAGAGGAGGCGACGTGCTTTACTTTAGAGGAATAATGCTAAATGTATTTGATGGCATGCCAATGAACCCCACAAATAACACCATCTGTAAACAAACCCAAAACAGCATCCCTTTGCTTTCTTCCTTTCTAACTCATATATCACACAGGGCCAGAACCAATTGTAGATTTGATTAATCCTAAGGGTGAGACAGAACCTGGTTGGCCCAAAAAGATGGGCCATTCACCAGATGGTATCCACAGCGGGGCGTGGCATATTCCAGAGAGCCAAACAGGAGGGGAGTACACCCTCAAGATAAGATATGATGGGCACCGGGGCCTTCCTCCAGCACAGCGCAAGTTTGCCATTCAGTCCAACCTTAGAGTGCCAAGACTGAAGATTGCGCTGGAATTCCTGGACAAAGGGTATGGTCCTGGCGACACCGCCTCTCTCTCTGTTAAAGGTACCTTTCCTTATCTGATTGTGATTGCAATCGATTGTATTGCAAACACCGTTGTTAACATCCTTCTCTATCGTCTCTTATAGTCCTTAGGAGTGAGGGCGGTGTTCCCACCAAAGCCACATTGACAACTACCGCAAGAGTGGACGGGTCTGAGATAGTGAAAATAGAGAACCAGAAATTGGATGAAAATGGAATTCTTGTGGTAACGTTTCAACTTCCGGAGCAGATTGAAGTGGGAGATGGATCCCTGACAGTAACAGTTAACGATGAAGGCGTTGTTGAGAGCAAAGGCAAAACGATCCCTATTTTATTGCAATCTGTGGATATTAATATTTTTCCTGAAGGAGGATATCTGGTACATGGTGTAAATAATTCTGTCTACTTTGAAGCCTTAACTCCTTGGAACGAACCTATTGACGTTGACATGTCTTTGAGATGCTCTAAGGATGGAAAACACGTGGTCTTGGAGCACAACATTCAATCAGAGCATGAAGGAAGAGGAAAATTCAGTTTTGTTCCAAGTGCTGATGTTCTCTGCGAGTTGGTCGTGCACAAGCCAAAGGGGATAACGAAAGTAATTAGCTTGCCTGAAGTCAAGACAGCAGGAATCGCTTTATCATCTTCAGAAACAGACGTTTTTGAATTTGAGGACTCAATTAAACTGAAAGTTGATCTTGTGCACTCTTGGCCGGAAGATGGCAGCCGTGAAAAGATAGTGAAAATCGCAATTTACCAGAAGGAACAAGAGCTTATCAATCAGGTCCTTGTGTTTGCAGAAAATTCTGAAGGCCATAAAATAGCAGAGCTGGTACTGTCTCAAAAACACCCAGCTGGAGTGCTTAGAGTAACTGCGTATGAGGAAAAGAAGGGAGAATTTATCCCTGTCAGTGAGCGACTAATATTCAGAAGGCCACTGGGATCGCACAAGGAAGGATCTTTGGATATATCTATAGAACCAGATTGCATCTCCTGCGCTCCTGGAGACAATGTTACCATTACCATCAGAACATCATCTGGCGAAACAGGTCAGTTTTCCTTTGCGGCTTCTTCTCCAGATCAACAAACTAAAATTTTTTTACTCTTTACCTGTTCCCTCGTTCTCATACAGGAGTCCCTGCTCTTCTAGGAATTGTTGTCACTGACGATTCAGTTCTCGAGATGGTAGATAAAAGGCGTCAGGCAGCTAGATTACCTGCCATGGTATATCTAGAAGATGAAGTTGACCATCTTGAAGATTCTCATGTCTATCTTGACCAGAATAACCCAAGTGCTGATAGAGCACTGGATCTTTTACTGGGAACTCAGGTGCCTAGATTGCAAAATTGAATGTCCTTATTATTAATAATAGGCCAACGTTAATCTTTACACTTCAACAGGGATGGAGAAGATTTATTTATCTTGACATTAAACGATTTCTGCAAGACCATGAAGATAAAGCCAAACGAGTTGTTTGCTATCATAATGACCCAGCGAGATATGATTTCAACTGGTTTGGAGTTGAGGATATTGAAGGTGCAAGAGGACAAGACTTGGCCTTTCGAAAACATATGCATATGGCAGGTCCTCCGATTGCCATGGCCCTGGCAGCTGGCATGCCAATGGCTGATTCTTTTGAAAAAGAAGCAGTTGAAGATGATAGATTGGAGGCACCTGAAATGCAGAATGTCAATGACGGTGACAACAAAAATGACAATGACAACAATCATGATAATGCTGTTGATGCAGATATTGTTGCGGTAAAAATGGTCATTAGTTCGAAACCTGAAATGAGAATGGGAGGCAAGACTGTGGTTTTGAGAGAATATGCCCACAGATTGTCAAGCCAATCTAGGTATACCTTACTTCTCCTTTATTATTATTTGTTTACTTTTCTTGATGTTCAGACCAGAGTTCTTTTTAGCTCATCCGATTTTATGCATCCACAGAGACAGAACAGATTTTACAGAAACAGTGTATTGGGGATCTGCAGTAAGAACTGACAGCCATGGGCTTGCCACCATCAACTTCACACTTAGCCACTCAATAACATCTTTACATGTGATGGTCGATGCATTGGCAGTGGATGAGAAGAATAGAGTAGTGAAGATGGCTATTGCTGACTTACTGCTGCAAAGCAAAGAGCCTTTCTACATTGAAGCTAAAATGCCTGGACAAATCACCGTAGGAGATAGACTAGTGGTGCCTGTCAGCATAGTCAATGAATTGAAACAGAAAGAAGGCAGTCAAGGGCTGAAGGTCAAGTTGGAGATGAATGTGAATTCTGAAGTAATTACTCTTATCAGTCAAGCCAAGTATGATGTTAATATTGCTGGTGAACATAGATCAAGGCAACTGGTAGAATTAAGAGCGGGCAAAAGTGGCAACGCATCCTTAATACTCCAGGCATTGGCAAGAAGTTTTGAAAAGCCAGAAACTGAAGTGGATTACAGAGACAAAGTAATTCGCAACATACAAGTAGCCCCAAGTGGATTCCCAGTAAGTACATATGCTTTAAGAGTCTAGACTCTTTGACCTAATTGAAGTTGTTAAACATTTGCGTTCGTCGCAGGTTTCTTTAAACTTTGGTGGTCTATTGGATAATGCTCAAAAGAAGCGAGTGCGTACTAAAGTGGATGCTTTAAATGCCATTGAAGGCACCATTGCCACAGCTATTCGTCTCTATCCGAAGCCTCTGGCTAATCTTTTACAGGTACCTGCACATGTTATTTCAAGTGTTCATGCTGACTAAAAAATCTGATGTGTTTTATTTACTTACATAGGCTTTGGAAGCTTTGTTGAGAGAGCCCTACGGATGTTTCGAACAGACCAGTTCCACTACGTATCCTCTTGTTATGGCACAACAATATTTTAAAACCCACTCTGACGTTGACCCTTCCCTTATCTCAAGAGCCCACGAAATTCTAGAAAAAGGTTAGATCCTTTAAAGAATATCTTAAAAGGATATTTAACGCAAGTTCTAACTGTACATTTAAAGGCTACCAAAAGCTTGTTGGTTTTGAGACAAATTCGCATGGTTTCGAGTGGTTTGGGGAAAGCCCTGGCCATGAGGCTTTGTCTGCGTATGGACTTCTCCAGTTTGTGGACATGGCCAAAGTAATGCCTTCACTTGTGCAACCCGAGGTTCTTACCCGTACCAAACAGTGGCTCTTGAGCAAACGGGCTGGTCAGGGCTTTGTGAGGAACAAGAAATCTCTTGATAGCTTTGGAAGTGCGCCAGAACTCATCACAAAGTACATCCTTCCATCATTTATATCCCAGCCTCACGTAATCAACCGATGTTTTATTCTACTTTAAAGCTGAACATTGCTTCTTTTTTATACCTCACAATAGTGCCTACATTGTGTGGTCGTTGGTACAGATGGGCGTAGTCAATGAAGTGACAAAGCAAATAGAGTACCTCAAAAAAGAAACTGCGACAATGAATGATCCATACTTCTTGGCTTTGGTTGCCAATATTCTTTATGCCATTCAAGATAAGCAAGGAGCACAAACATTGGCGGAGAAACTTGTACAGTTTCAGGTATAATACATATTCATGGCTCATGTATTCGTAGTCTAATACTCCATTCACCAAATTCAGACCGACGAGGGCACTGTCAGAGGGTCTGAGACATCCATTACGCTTTCTCGTGGGGATTCGTTGGACATAGAGACCACAAGTCTTGCTGTACTGTGCTGGCTCTATGACGATACACAGTTTGCTCCATTTACTGAAAAGGCGATACATTGGCTCTTGGGTCGTTCCAAGGATGGTATGTTTTGTTCGACTCAAGCCACAGTACTTGCACTGAAGGTAACGACACTAGCATTGACCCAAGATACACATTCACAATACCCAAGTGTTTAACCAATTTATAATAATACAGGCAATAGTCGCCTATGACTTGTCCAGAGCAGCTAATTTAGCCCCTGGAACTGTTTCTCTTAGCATTGATGGCAAGTTAATCGAAACAGTCGAGTACTCGGACAAATCTTCTTCTGCCATTTCCTTTTCAGGTCTGTTTTCAACTTATTTTGACCATAGTCTGCAGACATAACCCGCTAAACATGTTTCTGCACAGATGTATCTGGGCATCTTGTGGACAAGAAAGAACACATTTTGGAGCTGCTGCTTGAGTCCAAAGGAAAAGCCAAGATGCCGTATTCTGTTCAGATCTCTTACAATGTGGAAAAGCCTGCCAGCGATGACGGCTGTGCTATACAGTTGGAAACCCAAGTCTCTAAAGACACACTGCAAGAGGGAGAGCCCGCAGAGATAAGGGTCAACGTGAAGAACAGAGATAATCAGACTCAAGGCATGGTGGTGGCAATTATAGGGCTGCCCGCTGGTCTAGAGCTGAGGCGCGATAAGCTCAAGCAACTAACCGAAATGAAAACAGTGGCCTTCTATGAGGAAAGGGATGGTGGTCGCGAGCTTGTGCTCTATTGGCGGGGCATGGCACCCTCCCAGTCAATACAACTCAGGCTGGACGTCATAGCCGCTTTGCCTGGACTCTACCGCGGACCGGCGTCAAGGGCCTACCTGTACTACCAAAACGAACACAAGAGCTGGGTCCCACCTCTCACTGTAGACATCAGTCCTGTGCAGTCCTCTGGCCTCTAAAAAGCAACAACTTGACCAAATCAATGTACATTTCAAAAAACAAATGGTGGACCGCTTGAGCTGCTGTTTAGTTGTTTTTATTTCTAAGGTGGGAAACCAAAAAAGTTGTGTGTGTGTGATCAAAATCCATGATCTTTTGTGTTATGGTATGGTGGTGCTATGCAGCAAAAGTTTAGCTATTGAAAGGAAGATTTTAAAAAAAAGATGGTTAATCTATCGAGGGGGGGGGGTTGTTCTTGCATGTGTGCTACTTGTCCAGAAACAGTATGACGGGCTTGTAGTTGTGGTTCCCATATAAGACTTTGAAAAACTCTTTTTGCTGCTTTTCTCTTTCCTGCTTCGTCTCAGGCACCCCATCATACAGTGGTGGTCCTACAGCCAGCTGTTCCCTCCTCACCTTAAATCTCCTTCGCTCTTGGGCCCCTTCGCTCTCACTGTCCGTCTCGTTGGGCTCTGTATCTGTGGCGTATGTAAGTCTGCTCTCCTGATTGCTATTGTTCAGTTGTTCCTCTGTCCTTTTTTTACTCACTATTTGTATAAGGCAAGGTACAGTTAAAACATGAGCTACTGGGAAGCTGTTCATACGCCCACAAACCGTCATAAGAAGTTTATTCTCTCTGCTCTCTTTCTCTGCTCTCTGCTTTCTCTGCTCTCTGCTCTCTCTCTCTGCTCTCTCTCTGCTCTCTCTCTCTCTCTCTCTCTCTCTCTCTGCTCGTGTGGTACCATGTATTTTTTCAGTAAAGCCAAGCGTTGGGTCGCCAAGACTCATGTCAGCTTCGCAGAGCCACAAATTGTAGCTATCGTCTAGACCCTTCCACTTTACAAAAAATGCATTCTTCACTTCTCCAGAGTGTTTTTCTGTAATATAAAGGGAAAAGAAGTGAGAGGGAGTTCTCTCTCTACATGGGGAGAGGAATTTGATGAATACCAGTTATTTGTGACGAGTAAATAATTGTTTGTATGCACCAGGCCAAGTCTCCATGTTCATCTGCAGCCGAACAAAATAAAAAGTCCTTTAAAACAATCCAAACTGCTAAAAGCTAGTGAAATAGGGAATGTACCAGAAGCAAGACTTGCACGTTTGCTGTTCCATTGATGAATCAATTTATTCACAACATCTTCCTGTACGTCAAGCTTTGGTGGCGTAAGAGATAACGATCGGCATGCAGGATTACGTTTGCCTTTAAGAAATTGGAGTCTGTGTACAAAGCGTTCCTTCCACAAAGAATCGTACCTGCTCGTGAAGAACATTAGTGAGAGGGAGGGGAAATATTATATAAGTATTAAGTGGCGCACCTGCTTGTTATTTCTTGTCCCCATCTGTTTTTGAATATGTTTCTCCATAAGGAATCATCGTGGCCCAAGATAGAGAAAAAATGGCACGATTTACAGACTGATACCAGGTCTCTGTTGACAAGAACAGTAGGCAGATAATCATATGAGCAATCAAAAAAAAAAAAAACGGTGCCAAAGAGTTGCACACAAACGCACTTTGGCTGGTCAAGGAAGGAGAAAATCAGTATCATTAGGTCTGTTGGTAATGTATCAAACCAAAGGAATAAATTGCGGTTCTCGGCCTTAAGTCTTCCTAGAACAACTGGCTTGCCCGCCTGTGTGTATTTTGTGTGATTAGCCATTCGCTTTTGGTGTGTATCTCATGAAACACATACATTTTTGCGGTGCAAGCTTCTCTTTATCAGCTTTCGTTTGTTTTTCTGATCGGAGAGGTCACTGGACAAACTGTATTTTAGTTTCTGTTTCTGTTCGTTAAGAGAGTCTTCGACACCCTCTAGTTCCCACTGCCGGCGCTTGACCGGTCGTCCTGCACGAAGTAACTATCAGTATTAGGATAGGGTAGGAATCACAATTGTAAACTGATATATCAGGCCAGCAGAAGCTTTTCGTGTATACATAAAACATATACATATAGGTAGGTCGGCAAAGCGAATATAAAATGACCTGATCTTGACTTAATTAATATGTCCAGATCTTCTTCGCTAGAATCACTAAAAGCCGCGTAACTCGTTTCTTTATACATTTGTCTTTAGCAATAGGAACAACGAAAGACAAGAGGGAAAGAAGACCAGAAGGAAAGGCAACTTTTTAAAAAATTAGAAGCATTACCTGCAATATCTGCATTTTTAGGTTTTCGTGTCTTGAGAACCTCATCCGGGAGTTCCTCGGGCGCCCGTTTCTGATGCTGATAACAGCAGTTAGAACATAACTCAACCCCTAATAAAAGGCCAACAAATGAAAGCTAGTTGTACCATCTTTTTTAGATCTGCAATTAAGCCATTCTTCTTTCGCGAACAATTGGAGCAATGGGCTCCAAACTGTTGCGAATTTTTGAAAGCTGTCTTGGGCCACGCATGATTGCAGTGCTTACAATAGTAACTATCAGCAGTATTAATGTCTGCTGGTAGTTCCATGCTCTCAAGCTGAGTTTGTGGTTGTGGTGGCTGGTCTTTTTGAGTAAGTTGCTTATGTGGCAGTGGTGAGGATAGTTCTTGGAATGGTTCAGAATTTCTTCTTCCATTGTCAACTCCTTCGTGCGTGTGTTCTTGTTCTTTGCCTATGAGAGTTTTCTTCGTTTGATTGGCAAGCGTGACCTTCTTCTCTTGCAGCTCAATAGCCTTTGACAAAGAGAAAGCATTAATAATAGAAAAGAGTCCTCTTAGTCTTAGTTTTTACTTACCATTTCGAGTGATGCTTTAGCTTGGATGGCTTTCCGCCTGGAGCAGTTGGAACAGTGCGCCCCAAACTGTTGGGCGTTCTTGAATGCATGTCTGGGATACCACAACTCGCAATGCTTGCAATAGTAATACTGAAATGCGAAATTATGAAACATTAGAAGGATATAACAGTTGACTGAATTGAAATGGAACAGAGAAGCTTACTTTGTCATCACACCTGGTATCTTGCTTTCCTATGATAGCTTTTGTAGGAGAAATTAAGTCATTAATAGTGTCAATATTACTCTGACTGTTCCTTTTCTCAGTTTGACTAATTGTCTCCCCTCTCCCCTCCACTACTCCAATTCTGTCATGTGATTCTGAAACACTGTAACCTCTTCTCATTTGGACAATTCTGTCATCCAAAGGGATAACCACTGACGCTATGTCCATTTCCTCTAAACAGTTCAGATTGTCATTACTGATTCGAGGCGGAGAGCACATCATATGCATCCTACCTTTATCTTGGTTGCTTGGTGTGAGTTCTATTTCCTCGGATGCAACTATCCGATTGTTCTCCGTGGGCTCCTTTTGTGGATCGTAATTCGAAACTTCCAGGGAAGTGCTAGGACACAGTGTAAGAGTTGAAGAGGTCAAAGCTGACTGAGAAGGGCATGAATCGAAGACAAAGGCAGGGTCTGTACTAAGCTGTACGGTGGAAGAAGAAATTGCTGTCGAGATTAAAGAGCTGGATAGAAGGGTCGGAGTAAATGTAGTGAATTTGTTTGTTGGATCAAGGCTTGGGCTGAATGGGGAATGAGGGCTAAAGCAAGAAGAGTTTGGCTTCGAAGTGGGAATAGCAATTGGCGACTGAATAATTGCTGGTGAAGGTGGGAAAGACATCGGCGTAAGAAGTGTGGATGATGTGAGTACAGAGCTTGTATTCAGTTCAGATGCAGACGACGTATTGTTTGGAGAATGATCAGGAGATGAGCTGATTTGGGGGATGATCAGGGAGATGTTGGTAACAGAAGGAGGCAGAGGAGTAGTATCGAGAGTTGGTTCAATGCTTGCGGGCAGAATATTGCCCGTAGAACTTCTTTCCTTACTATTCCCTTCGCTGTTCTCTGATTTCATAATTTCTAGCTCTTCGGATTCTCTTCTCTCTGTTGGTAATTCCTGTTCGCCTAGTCTTTTTGTGACTTCCTCCTTACATTGGTCTTCTTTCACTTGTTCATCGAACAGCGCTTCATCTTCCTGTCGGGTTGCAGCCTCGTCTTCATTCTCTTCTTTTGTTTCATTAACTATTTCCGTTTCTTCCATTTCTTCTGGTTCTTTCATTTCTTCTGGTTCTTCTGGTTCTTCTGGTTCTTCTTTGTTCGCTTTTACCCAAGCTACTAATCTGTTAAATAAATCAATCTTGTTCCCTGCTACAGACAAGCCTTTTGCTTTTAGTACTTCTCGCAACTGGTTCCTGGTCATCGCTTCTAAGCGCTTGATCTCTTCGCTTGCGTGATTGTCCAGGGAAATTCGGCTAAAAGAGTGTCCTTGGGTTTTTTGTTTCTTTGGTCGCTTGGAACGCTCTGTATTATTGTCTACAATAGACCTTAAAGGTCGAGAATTGTTCTTGTTACTGCTGCGCTCACTGAAGCCTTTCTCTTGACGCTCTGACCTTTTCCTCTTTCCCAAATTGTCTCTCGCACTTGAATAATCATTCTTATCTCTTCCAGTATCTTGGTTCACTTCTGGGCGTTCAACATTTTTGTGATTTGCGCTGCCTGGGAATAAACCAGCATCTGCGCTATCGTCATTGCTTTCCAATTCGTGACCACCATCCTTGTCATTGGTTTCGTTCTCACCGTTTGACTCTGCTTTGTTCAATTCACGCAAATTCCTAAGATGTTGCAAGCTTTTTCCACCATGACCTAAGCCCTTCCCTCTCTCTTGTACTTGCAAGGTTGTCTCCACTGCCTCATCGCTCAACGATAAATCAAATGGAGAAAAAGCGCCAAAGGCAGTTCGCGTCGAGTTAGAAGCCAAGGCACGAGCAGACGACTTGTCTCTAACAATATCCGCCTTCTCTGCCTGATTTCTTGTGGAGTTCTTTTCAGATGAGCTTGGCGTCTTGGCCGATGAAGTATCGCGCAGGCTATTGCCATTATGAGTACTCTGACCAGCAATGCCCCTGTGCTTGTGTGTTTGACGCTTTTGTGTCTTGAGAGTCTGGTTGTCTAAGTCTTCTTCATCAAACCTGTCGAACCACAATTACAAGAGACATTAGCGAAAGTACTACAACAATGCTGAGAGCCTTTATGATGGAAGCTGAGATGATGATGTTGCGAAATTGCGTTTTGAGAGGTTTGTTATGAGAGACGCATAAAATGTAACGGTTACTAAAGGAATTGAAAATTGGTCTAGCTGTTGTTGGTCTGATTTGGAGGAGGGGGGGGGCAAAAGAATTGGAAATGAAACAAACCTTCTATGACTCTTGATCTGTCGCCCAAACGACGAGACGCGCTGTTTTCGTTCATCCTTCGAAGGATTTTTCCTTTGGGGGGTTTTCGATTTACCCAACAACATTGAGGATCACCATGAAAACAAAAAACAAAAAAAGAATTCTTCCCTCCAAACCAGCCAAAGGTGGATTCCTCAAATTTCCTGCTCGAGAGCCCCAATTTTGGTCCAAAGCCTGGGCCAGCTAAATTTTCTTAATGTTCCTCTTGGATTTCTTGTTTGGCCAAATAACTGGCGAGCTAGCAAATTATAAGATATAATAAATGGAATGGTTGTGAGATCGTGCCCAAAGCAGCACACTTATGACAAAAAGACCAAAGACACAGGGACAGACACTTACCACCTTTAAGGCCGAAAGAATTCTGAAACAACATTGGACCTAATCACGAAATTTCAGTGTGATACTGACGCCCAATCTTTTTTCAGATATAAGGTGCTCTTGTTTGGCACTGGATAATTTTAATTAAAACTGGAATGTAAAATATGCTGGGATGATAATATTGCAACAATATTGTACTGCAACATAACAGAAACTCAACCCTCATCACCAACAAAATTTGAAAGACACACCTGCCGCCACTCTGTCTGTCCATTAACAACAGCCACCACAAGATAGGAAGCAGGCAGTACTGTAACATAATTTAAATAATTATAATATTAGGGCCGGTTAGCTTAGTTGGTAGAGCGTGGTGCTAATAACGCCAAGGTCGTGGGTTCGATCCCCACACTGGCCATTTTTTACTTTTTGTTTTCTCACTTTGATTTTCACCAGACAGTACAACCTTGGTTTGTAAGTCCTTTCCCCTTTGCAATGGGGGAAATGCCACTGACAAAGCAAGGGGAAAGCTACTGCTCAATCAGAATATGAGAATATCATTTTCTGATGTGTCTCATATTCTAAAACTGACCAACTGTAAGAAGGACGCAGATGCTGCATGAAAAAGACAAGATGATGCCCACTGCCTTTTGTAGCTCTCTAACTGACACACAATCCATTATGTCACTTTTTCATACTTCTTATGTCCATTTTAGTTTGGCATCAAAAAAGATAAAGATAATTTTCTCTCATTAAGAATCCTCTTTTATACAGCATCTAGAACATAAAAATGGAGTTTGTTTAAAGAACATTTAAAAGCATGCTGTGTGTTGTAGAAAGAAAGAAGACTTGAAATATCATTCCAATTGATTGACTGCAAAAATTAATAAACTGTTTTTTTCCAATTAATAACAATTTCTTATTATTTATAAATATTTAATTTCCTCTCCTCCTTGGGCATAGTACACCAAACCGTAGGCGCCCCGCATCAGCAAGTGGTAGACAGTGAAGTAGGGCACTGCACAGAATAGCTGCGCGACCAGACCACTATAAAATCCACTGATGCCTTGATCTCTATACATCTCTGAAATCGTTTGCAAGAGTCCTGCTCATGGGTGGGTGAAATAAAACCGTTTTGAAAGTTAACTTCCCGTTTTGTGTTTTGATGGATGATGAATGTGATGGTGAAGAAGATTGTTACCTCCACATTGCAGCTCCATTTGAATCTGTACATTTAAAAGTGGCAGGCAGAAGAGTTGTGATAGCGCTGACAAGAGAGAATCCTTAATGATCTGTCTTATAACATCATCAACTCGAATGATAACTTTTCGCACAACATATCTGGTTTCAACCCAAAACAGAGCCTCCTGCCCAAAATGGAGTACTAACTCATGGAACAGCTGATTCAACAAAGCCACACCCCAGCCAGAACACATGAAGCCAAAGACATCGATACTGGTGAGCCCTGTTACGATGGAGACAAAAATAGTATAGCATGTTAATGCTGCTGCTTTGTAAGGTGCAGAGAAGAGAATTAGTATCGATGTACCCATTCGTTGTAGTGCAGCTATTTGGTTTTGCATTTGTTTGAACAACCAATAATACCTCTTTCCAAACGGCACATCTACAATTCCTGCACCACCCACACCTTCACCACCCCCAATATGTGGCACATCAGAAAAGAAGAGGCAATGGTTTAGTGATTCCTTGGAAGTACCTTGTGGGCTGTTGTTGTCTACATGATTTTGGGCTCTGACAGCAGACACCATTCTCACTTCTAACGCTTGCAAAGGCAAAGTTGAAAGGAGAGCTGCCGTTGCTGAGACGATTCCTGCAAACACTGCAGTCTTGTATGAATTCATTCTGCCTGTACTATCTTCAAAAAAGATCCTCAAAGTTGTCCACGTGGCGAGCTTGACTGACCCATACAGGGCTATTCGTACACAAGAGCACAGATTGCCAGAAAAGAAGCCTTTGATACCCTGGCGATGGTAAATCTCTCTGGCAATCCCAGCTACTGATTGGAAGGAGTGGTCCACTCTGACAGGCACGAGTGCGCCACTGATCTCTCTGCTTCTGATGGCTTGGTGCATGTGGATTACTCTGAATGGGCTCGTAGCTGTTCGTGCCGCTGCAACTGCAAGAAATCCTGCAGGAGAAGAATAGATGTTGCAAATCATTTGGTGCAGAGGATATCCTCTCCCTCACAACACACAAGGCTTATGGCTATAACCACACCGATGCACTCACTTACCAATGCAAAGATTGGAGAATCGCCATGTCCAAGTTCTTCCTTCACCTTCTTCTTCCAAAGAGTCTCTTGAATTTTGTTGGCGCAACTGTGACAAACCTCCAGGCCCTGCAGCAGCACAGATCCAAAGTTATGGTGGCTTCAGTTGGTCATTTTTCAAAAATCTATAGTGATCCCTACCCAGATTCCATAAAATGGCCTCCAGAGGATCACTCCTTACTTTTCAGCTGATTAAAATCTCTTTCTCACCTGTGAAGCGAGGCATTTCCAGCTGAAAGATATAGCAGAGCTTCGCTTGGCACCAGACAGGACCTGAGTTCTGCAGATTAGCAGCCCCCCCCCAAGGATTCACCTCGCCGCCACCTTAACATATTGTGACAAAGGTCACCAAACACACAAGGGGCGGTTGTGTTGTACAACCCAAGCACCAAGAATGCTTTTGGGCAAGCATTTTGCTGTGCCCACACTGGTGGACTTGTGCCTCAACTTTGTGGCAGACTGCTTCGAGCAGTTGGATGGACTTGGTATGTTGTGTTGATTCTTTTGGGAATCACCCCCCCCCCAATCAAAAACCTGATGTCTTCTCTGTGTGCACAAAAAGAAGAAGCACACAAAGGGACCCCCAAATCATGCTTGTATGCACACAAGAAACTGTCTTTACAGATTGGGACAAATCTGATTTCTTCTTCTTCTTCTGTGCTGCAGACCGGTTGCCGATGGCCATATGGCAGCAAGTGTTCCCAAAGGTCACTCGTTCCCACAAGATAAACGACATGACCGTCTCCCTATTCCTCACAGATAGCCATGGGTAACAAACCATTCAGCACACACACGAGGATAGGAGATGTATTGTTGGCCATAAATCTTAGCATGGCAGAGAGCAGAGAGAGAGAGCAATTCCCACAACTAGACTTTAATGTAATGACTTTTGCTAACACCATTATATGTATGTCCAGAGCATGTAATTTTTCAGAATTGGATTTTTCCAACCTTTCATGGCTTTCTGGTGGCACCGTTCTGCAACTTTTCAATCCCTTTACTGTTCTACACTTAAATCTTTCTCGTTGCTCGCAGATCACTGACGAAATGTAAGCTTTTTCTTTCAGTTGTACATCTGAATTGAATGAAGAGTTGCTTTGCTTTTTAAAGTGTCACTGAATAATAATAATAATAACACAACATGTAGCGTTCAGCACTTGACAAGAGAGAGCCGAATCTTGGAGTCGCTGATCCTAAGCCACAACAGCGGCCTCCGTGATCCCATACATGCTGATTGCCCTTCCCTCCTTGTGCTGGACATAAGCCATACTTCTGTCACCAACCCCTCTATTATCGGCATAGCCAGGTATATATCATTCACCCCTTTGCCTTTTTATCAGAATTGAAGAGTTGGTTATAGTAACGACAGTTGGGATCCTGGGAGTTAGTTGTGTTCCCCTTTTTCAGAGGTACTTACCGTAATTGATCAACTATTTAACTACAGTCGGTGTACAGAACTTGTGACTCTCAACTTAGAAGGGTGCTCAGATTTACGATGGAGTGGTTTGGAAGCCTTTGCAAAATATTGTACAAATCTGGTTTCCCTTGCCTACAGTTGCATCACCCATCAACCTGAGGTCAAACCAGGCAAGTATTGGCAGCCTTTATCTCTTTCAATTCCTTTCCCCGCTTACCCTTTAAATTTTATCACACAGCGCCAGATGCTTTGGTTGTTGGTTCAACAAAGCTACAGCGGCTGTCGCTTGGCATCGAACATCAAATGTCTTTCGAAAAGCACGCGGCGATAGCAGCCAACAGGGATCTGCATTCTTTGTCTTGTCAATCAACAAGAGGTTTCTCTTCCATTAGCTTTGACTCAACAAACCGTACGTATTTTATCTCACAAAAGATTAATTGATACATTCAATTAATATTTTTTAATTATTCTGCACAATTCAGCGTTGGATCAGTTAGTAGAGTTATCGTTACAAAATTTTATGCTTCAGAACGAGGTCACACACTCCTCTCTTCGCCAGCTAAAACTCAAACATTGCTCCTTTGCACAAACTCAAAAGATCTATTGTCCAGCGGTATGCACTAAGCTCCACCCAAACTAGAGTTATTCGCCTCCTATATTGTTAACTTCTCTCTCTTTTTTTTCTTTATTGAAGCTTAGAAGTTTGACTGTGGAAGCAGAAGATAGGGGCTCATTCTCAATTTCTTCAAATTTAGACAAGTTGCTCGATGGATGCCCAAACCTGTCTTCTCTTTCATTATCTCATATGCAAGGTCTCAACGCTGCCTTTTTCGAGGCACTCAAACAACATCCCACTCTTACTGCAATATCATTGATTTGTGTGCCCTTTCTGCAGGACGCACATTTTGAGGTAAGTGGCCAGTATACTGTGTATGCGTGTCCTGGCAATAAAGCTAATCACGTATTTTTTCAGAGTGATTGCCTGCGTATTCTTGACCTAATCCAACCTATTTTCGACGGGTAACATTCTTGACTTGCAAATATGATATATCCTTGAGTGGCCAGGTCTAATAATATGATTCCTTGTACACTCATCAGGGAGGTAGAGATTTGTTGCTCTCGTTTGGAGAGTTTACGCTTGGAATCGTGCAGCAATTACTATAAGTTGAAAGTTGAGTGTCCCAATTTGCAAAAGGTGGAAGTTGTCAAGCCAACTCCAAGTCAAGATACTAGGGCGAATGATTCTGTATTACAGTTTGTGGAGGATGTGACTCGTTGCTGCATGTCCTTGAGGATTCTGTCGCTCTGTGGAATTGTGAAGAACTATTATTCGACAAGAGATCTAAGTATAGCGTCTCAAAGTTTGCAGTATTTGGAAATGATCTCTGGGACATATCCTTCGCCTCTTGATTTATTGACCGTGGACTGCCCAGAATTGTTGACTTTGAGAGTAAAGAATAGTAAAATTGACAACTTTACTTTGGACAATATTCTCCAGAATTCCGAGAAGCTGCGCAGTTTGGAGATCAGTGAGTGCATGCTGATTACAAGTTCTAGAAAGATATCTTCTCTGCAAAATCTACACATGTTAAGGGCGAGGCAATCTAACTTGAATTTTGATTGTTTGTTATCTATTATAAACAACTGTAAAAAGCTGCAGACTGTGGAATACAGCCCGAACCACATCCAAGAGAATAGCCTCATCCACGAACTGGAGAATGGAAACATCAAACAATTATGTATAAAGTGTGAATTAGTTTCTCATCAGCTGTCATTTAATCTGCCCTTGATACACACCCTCAACCTTGCTCTTGTCTGCGTCAATGATCAACACTTTGAGGACCTGAGGAAATATTCTGTCAATTTGAGGAAGCTGAGTTTGTTCAAATGCACAGAGCTATTTAACCCACAGGTTATTTTTCCCAAACTCATCGTTTTGAACTTGACTTCTTGCACGTCTCTTGAAATGCCATACATCGAGGTGAGTATGGAGGCCCTCTTTCAAGTACACACCCACTTATTCCCAGGAGGTCAGTTCTAACACAGAGTGTTTCTATTCCTTCCCCTCCTCTCCATTTTGCCAGTGCCCATCCCTTCAAATGTTGGATATCAAGTTTTGTCCCATACAGAACAGTGTCGTAACAGGAACCATGTCAAAGTGCCCCAAACTGATCACATGCAACATTCTGGGCAGCAACAAGCTCGGCGACATCACGTTGACACATCCCTCAGTGCAGAGACTGACTCTCAGCAACTGCCACAACACCAGCAAACTGGTGCTCAGCATGCCCTCACTGCGACAGATAGAGCTCACCTCTTGCTCAAACCTTTCACAGGTCGTTGTCGCAGACGATTGCCCCAAACTCTTCTGCTTTGGCATCACCTTCTGTAACAGGCTCGACGTGAAGAAGCTGACCAAAGGCCTCCGGCAGCATAATCCCAACGTCCATGTAACCAACTCCTCAGCCAAACATGGCCTCAACATTTTTGCATTTGGCAACAGCTTCTTGTCCTCCGTCTCCCAGTCGAGCAGCAGCAACAACAGCAACAACAGCGAAAAGAATGCAGAACAACAATTTTGTACCCTCAGTTAGATGTAAATAACTTGTTTAAGAGAGAGACAGGAGTGGTGAACAGATGCCTCAAGGCTGTGTGTGTCTACTTTATTTGTCATTATTATTGTTATTATTTTCTGTTGTTTGTGTGTGTTCTTCTTCTTCTTCTTCCTCTTGCTGAAAATAAAGGGCAAGGGTGGCAGCTTCAGTGGCCATCTCTTCCTCCGTCCTCTTGGCTCGCTCCTTCTCAGTCATCAGCTGTTGTGCACAAAAGGATGGTTGTTGTGTTGTTAAAGTAAGAAGATCTTACCACCATACATGGTGGCAATTCTTATCCAATCTTTGTATCAGTGAGTGATCTCTTTTGTTGCATCGTCCCCAATGCAAAAGAGAGACCATATTGACGAATCCTCTTCAAGAAGGTGTGTGTGTGTGTGTGTGTGGTGTGTGTGTGTGTTGCTTACATGCTCGTATACTTGGTCGTTCTTTTCAAAGTCGTTCTGTTTGCGAGGCAAGATGTGGACATGAACGTGCTCTGTGAAGAAACATATTGTTTGTTATATAACATACTAATAATAAGAGAACAGAAATCAAGGGGGGTTCACGTTACCAACGGTTTGCCCAGCCGCAGAACCATCCTGCACGGCCATAGTGAGAGCATTTCCATTATAGTGCTGCTCTACGACTGTGCTAATCTTTTGTGCTAGAGTGATTGTTTGATCAAAAGATGAGCCAAGTTCACACGAGAAACAATTGTAAAGGTGCAGGCGACACATATACTGACTTGAAATAAAGAGGTCACTGACTTCCTCTGCGGTAAGGTCCTTAAAGCGAAAAGCTGCAAACACCAGAAGGCAATGTCATGATGTCAGAACAAGAACTAAATTGAAGAGACAATGATCAAGGGAAGGGAAACAGATTGAGATTGCAGCATACCTCTGCGCTTTGGAATGACGAGGACATTTATGAATAAAAAATCCCTTAGTTAAGGCACTGCCAGCCAGTCTTGTAAATCAGAGTCTTGGAGCAATTTGGTTTCATTTTGTTTTTTAAAAAAGGATATGTCCTGGACAAGAAAGACAGAGCAAGCAAAATCGGAATTGAGAAGGGCACAAACAGTGAGCAAGAGAGAGATTAACGTTGGGCCACAGTGAAAAGTGTGCTCTAGAGTTGTTGAGGGGGGTACCAGGAACAATGGGCATGAGATTGACAACACCATAGGACAGCTTGCTGCTGTAGAACACCTGGCTTGCCTTTATCATGTACTGTGTGCATACAAACACGTGAATCGATGATAAAGATTTCAAGACAACACGATTCCTCCTAGAGAAATGAAATTCAGGAGAAAGAATTGACCATCACAAACCTGTCCAAAGACGATTGTTTTGTCCATCAAGGAGAGAAAAAGGGTTTTCAATGGCCACAAACAAACAAAATATATTAAAAATTGTCGAAAAGCAAAAAAAATGAAAAGGTTAAGCTGCACGCACACGGTGGGGATCGAACCCACAATCTCCCGCTTAGGAGGCGGGCGCCTTTCCATTGGGCCACGCGTGCTCACCTGATTCCCCCCTTCTGCATTAACTGATTCATTTTTTGCATTTACTGATTCATTTTTTGTAAAAGAGATTTTTAAGATATCAATTTTTGGTTTTTGATTCTTTACTTTTGTAAGTCAAGGTGATATTATTTATAAACATGTTGTTGTTTTGTTAGTTTACTCTGAATTTTTTATTTATTTTTACTGTGTGGGATAAGATAACACACTGAGGGGTGAGCCCACAGTGTGTCATTGTTCTGGGCGCTAAGTCAACTAAGGCTCAACAACTGGAGATCCAGTTGCTTGAAGTCAGAAGAAGAACTACCTGACAAGATCAAAGACATCAGTGGGGAAAGACAGAACAACAACAAGAAGAAGATGGAAAGGGAAGACGCCTTTGAAGTTCTTCCCAAAGAGCTCCTGGAGAACAATTCTTACTAGACTGCCTTACACATGGCTAATTCTCTGCAAGGTTGTGTGTTCAAGGTGGCGCCTTCTCTTGGCGTCATGGAATAAGACACTTTATGAAAGAAACTTTGCCAGCTTTGTTGCCAGTGAAGGCCATTTGAGAGTGCTGCAATGGGCGCGAAGCCAAGGCTGTCCCTGGAATGCAGTCACGTGTGCCCATGCTGCTCGTGAAGGCCATTTGGAGGTGCTGCAATGGGCCAGAAGCCAACGCTGTCCCTGGGATGAGCAGACATGTAGTGCTGCTGCAGAGAAAGGCCATTTGATATGGAACCATCACCATTACTTCTTCTTGTGGCTTGCCTATGCTTTTGCTTAGCTGAAACTGAGCAAAAATTAAAGCTTTGAGAGGGAGAAGTGTTTGTTGACGGCTCAGAAATTTAGAGTAGGAATGGAAGGAAGGAAAGAAAGAATGGTTAATTCATTGATTGTCAAGGTACGTGCTGTTGCAGCGCAAACAGTTCTTGTGCTTTTGGTCTGTGTTTGATCTTGAGGTAGCGACCAAAGGCCTCTTCTCCCATTTGTCCCCTTTCTCCAACGACAGAATATTGAGTTCCTGGAGAAGAAGAGAAGAAGAGAGGAAACGCAGCACACAGCCATTAAACAAAAGTACCATTTCCTTTGCTCTTGCTCTTTCTTCTTCTATCTTAGTTTCTTCGAGAGAAGAAAGGAGAAGGTACAATACCCAGTTCTCAATATTTCTGATCTTTCCTGCCCAAGGCAGAGGAGAGTCACTGTGGCTTGATGTCATCCTCATCGATCCAACAGATTCCTCTTCACACCCCTCTTCCCCCTCCACCCAGAAACGTAAGAGAACTTCAGCAAATGCTCTGCTATTTCAAAAAACAGAAGCACCCACTTGCATTACCTCATTGACGTTTTTGGCCAACTTTTGCAGAACATCTTCATCTCTTATTACCATTGTACTATACATTTCCTCATCCTCATCCTCATCCCCATCCCCTTCTTCATCCCTTTCCCTTGTTCCAGCTTGTGATGTAAGTTCAATTTGCTGCTGTTGTTGTGGAAGCTGCCGTGGCTTCATTACTGGCAAATTATGTTGTATCCTGCTGTTGCTGTTGTTGCTGCTGAGTCCCTCCCATTCACCTATGGTCCTCCTGCGCCCGCTTTTACGAGACGCCAACGAGTCCAGCAGCGCAAACAAATCCTCTGAGTCTGTACTTGTCCTGTGCCCGCCCAAAACAGACATACTATCCAAAAGAACAAGTTTTGTTTCGTCTTCTTCTTTTGCTTTTTTGTGGTTGCTATGAAAATATATGTTGCACCCCCCCCCAACATACGTTTAATTAAAATTGCAAATGAATTTAAAAAATCACAAAAATACACGATTGGTTCAATCAAATATTTAATATTTAAATCGAAGAATTCCGATCATTCCTTTGTACTGCCTCCTTAATAATTTTTCTTTTTTTTGTTTTGACCCTTGCTGGTCAGATGGATCAAGAGCCCTTCTCATCAGTTCAAGATGACTATCGACTCCTAGCCTTCTATCATAAGTGACCACTCTTTCTTGCACTTCTTTCTTTCTTTCTCTCTGCACACCACAATTTTTCCCCTTTTTGGTCATTTTTTTTTCATCAACTCTGATATGATTTCATCAATGGGGTTTGTCCGTGCACTGGGCCAGGTGAATGAAGAGACGAAGCGTTTGGCAGAAAACGCAAAAGGCGTGGCTGAATGCAATGTGCGCCTCTGTCTGGCTGCCTCGGGCACCAAGCTGGCTCTAAAAAATCAAGATTCTTATCATTCCCTCGCCCCGTAATCATAAGCTTTGCATAATGTGATTCCTGCTCTCTCCCCTTTTCCAATGATCAACACACGCAGTGAATTGATGTGTTGTTGCAACAACTTCCAATTCTTGTAATCAATATATTATCATTTATTCAACAACAACAACTACCAGCATTAGAAAAATATTTCGGTGTAATGGTCGATGAGTGTTTGCAGAATCTTTTGAATCTTGCCAAACATTAAGTGGCTCTCCAAGGTCACCTTTACACGTGTACGTATGAAACCCCACACCACACACACAGACACACAATAGTTAGAAGGAAGCCCTGAAGAGGTTTGCAAGAAGGTACTCTCTCTTCCTCTCTTCCATTGGTGCATGGAATTGCAAACACAAACACAAACCTGCTTTGGTCTGATGAGTTCTGGTCCAAAGACGAGGGCCAGCGTTGACGGAGTCGTCTTGTTCACTTCACTGCAGAAACTGAGGCGGCAGAAGAAGTGGATCAGATACTGCAGCAGCGTCCGGTTGGGGAGTGGAAGCTTCTGGCCCACCAGCACCTTCAGATCCTCCTGGTAAGAGAAGAGAAAAGAGAAGATTGTATTTGTGGTGAGAAGTTTCATTCAATGCAAACAATAGAGGAATTTTGGTAGCAGTACCTTAAACTTCTGAAAATTGTCTCTTGGGTTAACGAGCTGAGTGAGCTGGTCGTAGAGGGCATGTGTGAACAATGGCTCAGGCATCTCCCTAAAATATCTGCACACACACAATAAGTAAAATGAGAGCAGAAGGGCCTCTCCTTCTTCTGAGATATTCACAAGGGGTTTACTTACAGCTTTAGCAGATCGGCCACGTTGTGCGGACTCTTGCCAACAAAACTAAGAGTTCCACCCTCTAATGGATGTATGCCTTTGGTCAACAACTAAATCTCTGCTTCAGAGCTCTCTCCTCCAAGGTTGTATAAATAAACAATAATCTCTCTGCTCTCTAACACATACAGCATAGTTTAGGAAATTAGATAGATATCTGACCTCTTGAATTCTTTTCGACCATTGCCCTCAGCTCTCCAACGGCCGAGGAACTGGCCGATTGTGTGAACAGATCTTCTGTGGCAATGGCTGTTGGTAAAGAAAGAAGAAGTAAGTAAAAAATCAAACATGGCGACAAAACAGAAAGATGGCCATGAGTCGACCAGACGCTGAGACTCTTTACCATGAGTGACAAGATAGTTTACAGTGGCAAAGACTATGTAAGGAACTCCCAGCATGTGCGACTTTTCGGCCACAATAAGTTCCAGCAGGGGAACCCCAAACACTGAGAAATGAGTGATTGGCAATCATTAGCAAAAGAGAAGCGTGTGTGCGTATTGCATAAATGGAGCAGGAAATGTGGAGGTCCCACAGGTAGCACTATATTGATCAAACAAAGCAGGTTCTTTTTCCTGACGTACCTCCTTTTGGCATAACCCTGCTGACTAGGTCTTTAATCTCCTTCATCCATATCTATATCACACACATCAAACAAGTGAAATTACAGATTGTTCTAACACATCTCTTACACATTACTTATAGAATGCCTGTCACATAGTGGTTCACCTGCTTTATATCATAGGAGGAAAAAAATAGCAAATATCGCTCTTCTTTTTCTTCTTCTTTTATAACTTGGAGTTCAAAGGACAGATCGTCCTGTCAATCGAATTGAAAAAATATGTTAAGGATACAATGAACAAACACAAGTTATCAGAGAGGGATATATATATCTAATTCTTACTTTTTCCTTAGGAGCACGGGTGGTTAACAGACTTTTCCTACCATCTGAGAGAAATGAATATTTTAATCAAACTTGTTTGCTATTGTGTGGTACGTAATAGAAGAGAGGAAGAAGAGGAAGAAGGCCATACCTTTTGAGGTTGTTGAAGCGAGCACCGATGCGTTCCTAAGGGGTATTTCAGTCTTGAATTTATAAAGTTGTGGTTCTCTTCCAGCACTGCTTGATCTCAATGTACCGTTTCTGACACTGAGGCCTATTTTCACAGCTTTTGAGCTTTTGACCTTTCTCTCTTCCCAGGCATTCCCAAGTCTGTCTTCCTCACACTCAGAGATCGATCTCTTGGGTTGCTTTCTGTGAGGCACTGTGGCTACGATGACATCGCTGAAGACAAACAAATATCTCTGCTTCCCATTCACCACCACTTGCCCTTCTCTTATAAAGCTTCTGCTTGGCATGTTTGGCGGCTGACCAGCGCCTTCAGAAACTGCCAGCACATCATACCTATTGCAAAGATTTGTTAGTAAGACAACAACTCGATAAATTTATTAATACAAGAAAAATGAAAAACAGCTAAGTGGATACCCTGTGATGCGTGGAGCGATGGTAAGCAGCTGGGCACGTGTTGGAGCTTGCTCACACGCCTTGTTTATGAGAGCCAGCGTGCGCCGTATGGAAGCGTTGCTGTTTGACAGAGAAAGGTAGTCGGGATGTCCCTGGAGCGTATTTTGTGCCACCTCCTGCAACACCACAGATATTAGGATGAATTATGGTCATAGAAGAAACAAGAGACGTGAAAGATTAGACGAGCAGAGGAGAGGGGAGGACAAACGTCAATAAGTGGAGCAAGCTCAGCAGTACGCTTTAGAACCAAGGCATAAATTGTGTTCATATTCGTAGTGCGTTGACTGCTCTGCATCTTTGACAGCCGGTCCTCAGTCTATGTTTTGAGAGAAGGAGAATGTTAGGAGTACGAAGAAGAAGAAGAAGACGTCCAGCTGCGACAGTTACCTGCTTCATAAAGACAGCAAACAGAGGATTATCTTGCATGCATTTGGCCAGTGTATTCAACGCGTGCTTGGAGTCTGCAACATACTGGACGTATCCCTTGGCTCCTTTAACCTGCCCAGAACGATCGGTGAGGGCCAAGAAGAATTGCAACTATATTGAAGCAATGAATGAATGAATGAATAAAGCCACACTTACAAGGCCTTCAATTACGCAGCCAAGACCTTCAATGTCAGGGAACATCCGGTCGAAAAGCGCAGAGAGCTGTTCCACGACTTCAGAGTGACATTCCCAAAGTACCTCCAACCAATTGAAGATCGTGTCTGCATAAGCCGCACTCACCATGGAACCGTCCAACCGCACTGGATGCACATAATACTGCACAGTACTTTGTCAATCCAGAGAGCACTCAGGAGGAACGCTTCGCGAAGAAAAGGAAAGACAAGAAGAGCAAAGACCAACCTTGATGATGTGGGAGAGCGCCGCAGTATACTCTTGCTCAGAACTGATGAGCTCTCTCAGCGCACGGTTTCGTGCAATCATAGCCCTCCTCATCTGACCAGCTGTGACCCCCAAACAAAAAATCAACAGGTACGCTGCAGTTTGGGGGGGGGGGAAGGATTTGTGAGGGAAACACCACGTACTCCACTTTTTATACGTTATTCGAGCAAGATGGCCCCTAATGCAAGATTGAGCCAACACTATCTTTCCAAGTATCTCTTCCCTTTTTTTCTTATGTCTTTCTCCATCCGACAAAGACATTTTTGTTTGTATTCAAACAAGGAAAGGTTTGTGATCTGGGTTTGAGAGAGAGAATAAAATCCAGTAAATTGCTGGATGAACACCCCCTTTGTTATGTGCCTTGCCTTGGAATCCAACAACAACCCACAAGAAGCAAACAGAGAGAAACTGTCAGTTGTTATTCAGGACGAACATAACAACTGACAGTCAAATTAAATTAATTAATGAGATATATATCCTTTGGTATGTGAAATATGCAGAAAATACTTAGCTCACCAAAGAGGTGTTATTCGAAAAGCAACACAACAGCTGCAGTCAAAATAGAGTGTAGCTGTCACACACACGATGAATGTTCTGCAGAGAGTAGTAAGTATACAGGATGATAGCAAGTGGCCTTTCTGCGCGCATGATTTCCAGCTTCTGGGCGGCGATATCTGTTCAACCATGTTGGGCAGAATGTAAAGGTGTAGTCATGAGCTCTTCTAGAAAACTCAAGAGAACCAAGGCCAAGCCGTCTTCTCCCAACAAGAAGGTTGTTGTGCAAGCATAGAAGACACAAAAAAGGAACTCTTAATAATGGTTGCTGTTTTGTTTTTGATGTTATATCATTTATTTACATGTTAATCATTTGTATGCATGTTTTAGAGTAGTATTAATAAATAAGCAACATATGTGCCTGAAGCTTTTGTTTTTTAAACACATATCCCTGGGTGCTGCTGCTGCTGCTGCTGGGTTTACGTATCCAGCTCTGAGTCCCGTCCAAATTGCTGGGATAGCCTGATGGTGGATTCTACGTGGGCTTGGCCCAAGGTCATACCGGAGCTTCTCGCCAGCGAACCAGCCAGACGAGTCACCGTACGAATTTCTCGACCTTTGTGTGTAAACAAACAAAAAAAAAAAAAGAAGAAGAAGAAGAAGAATTGTGTTAACAAAAAAACAAATAACAAATAACAATATAAAAAAAATATGTGCATAATAGAAATATATATACACACACATTGTTTTTGATTTTTTTTTTTTTTGATTTGTTTGCTTCTTACCATTCAGTGGGTACGAGGCCAGTTTGGCAAAGTCAAGCACACCGCTCTCTCTTGCTATCTCGCCCACCAGATTCTCCCACACTTCACATGACCATGATGAAAAAGAAAGAACGAAACAAAAGAGTGTCACTCTATGGGTTGCCTCTCTCTCTTTTCTCTCTCTTTCTCTCTATTAGAGGAAAAAAGTAAAGGCTAGCTTAGGCAAGATTGATTGATTGAATTACCCTTCTGTCTTGCAGCGAGATCCAAGTCGTAATATTTGATGGCAACATTAATACGACTGTTGAATGCTGGATCGAAGCACTTGACTCTGTGTTATATATATATGGCCAACTCAGCCTTATCAGTACATTGCTCTCACTCCGCAAAGAAGAAGAAGAAGAAGAACATAGTCGAAAGGAAGGCCATGCTATCGTTACCTGTTTGTTGTCAAGAAGAGCACTCCTTGGTGGTACTCTAATTTGCGCAGGAAGACTCCTACCATGGCATTCCTCAAAACATCCAAGTCAGACCTTGATTCCAAAAAGATCTGCAATCACGTGATACAGAGCATTAAAAAAAATTGAATAATTATTCAAACAAGAAGTAATATTAAGAGAAGTATTCTAAGAAAGAAAGGTTAAGCGTACATCAGCCTCATCGATGAGCACAACAGAACTCCATATTCCAGCAAGCTCCAAAATGTCAGTCAATTTCTTTTCCAGCTCTGCTGCTGTTGTACCAAGCTCCCCTACAGACACGCTGCATTTTTTTTTCAGAATAATGAACAACCTAATAAGCAATGAACGCGGGTGGGGCACCTGTAAAGGGGGTGATGCAATAGCTCAGCAATAGCTTCCGCAGTGAGGGTCTTGCCCACACCAGGAGGTCCATGAAGCAAAAAGATAACACCTCCTCCCTTGCCTGTAATAACATCATTTATGGCTGATGCCTTGTTTTGCTGACTGATTTTGTTGTCTTGAATCAGAGCTTTAATAAGAATTTTCTTCTCTTCAGCAAGAACCAAGCGGTCATAAGCGGAATCGTCAAACTCAATCTCGCTCAAGTTGCTGTTGACAGACAGCAAGGAGAAAGGATTATTATCGCGACCTTCGTACAGCAAGAAAAGATGGTGATGTGTTTTACCTGACAAGAATTTCACCCCAAGTTTTCGCGGTAAAGCTAAAGCCTGCAACATATGGCCATGTCTTGAACAAATCTACGTCTGGTATCCTCTTCAACCCAGCAAACGCGTTGATGTTCAACGGCTGTGCGCGGCCTCCCATTTGCTGCATAGTACGCTAATTAAAAATTCAATACAGTCGAACCCCACCCTTCGGATAATTTCGTTTTCTTTACCTGCATTTGTTGCTGAATCTGGTTCACTTGCTGCTGCATCGCGCTGTCGTGGCCAGAAGTACCAAACTCTCTACATTCGGGGTTCATGCGGTTGAAGGTTGCAATATCCACCATAACCTGCTCATTTTCATCCATCCATACACCACCGTTGATAATTAGCTCTGTTAAGTTAAAGCAAAAATAAATCAAAAGGTATTATATTATACCCTGCCGTCAGCCTTGATATAGGTGTGTGACATGAAGCTGGCCCTGCGCATGAACTTTTCATATTGCATATAGTGATGTTCCAGTGCGACTTTGCGGAAAACTTTGCCCCGCTTGGTCAGCAAACGCAGCATCTGTTTCGTCATTGGCTGTATTTCGATTTTTTCTATGGGTACCACGGAATCAAATCCAACAATGTGGAAGGACTTTGTCTCAGTGTAATACTTAGTGCCATCTGATTTGACGATGTCACCAGAGACATAGAATGTCGGGGGACACATTGCCATCTCTGGCATGTATCTGCTGTACCCTGGATATGTGCAAGAGAGAGAAATGTATGGTTAAGTAAAGTAAGAGAATCGATTAATATTCGAATTGCTAACTTACCAACTTCGCTTCCAACGAGAGTGCCTTTGCCTACATCTACATAAAAGCGGTGACCGGGCTTGAAGAGGTACCACAGACAGTCGTATGAGATCTTGCCCTGCTTGAGCAGCTCCTCTGCCTTGTCCACCATTACGGCCCTCTGCTTCTCCAGGTACTTGACTAGCGCAGCCATAGCTTCCCCTCCATAGGTGCAGTTCTTGAGCTGTGGCACTCTCATAACCAACTCTAGAAGAAGAAGGAAGAAGAATATTCTCAATTGGGCCAGAGAAGTAAGAGAGAGGAGAGAATCTGCCTTTCATACCTTCAAGGCGGCAGTAGGGAGGTTTCTTCATCCACTGGAAGAGAAATCCCAGGTTGGCGTTGTCAGGATCCTCCACGACATTGATGTCAAAGACTCTCAGATTGTTTTGCAGCGTCTGGTCTTTAATCAGGACGAAGTAGATTGTGTTGACGGTTTGGCCAGTCTTTGGGTCAACCACATCCTTGGTCTGCACATCAAAGTACTTCTCCTTCAGGACGACATGCACAGAGTCTTTCTTCTTCTTTTTCTCCTTCAGCTTGCCAACTGGCTCCCCAAAGAGTCCCTTCTCTGGCTTGCCCACATCGACAAGACTGGTCCTGTAATCGAGATGCTCCAGGTCCTCATCATCGTCTTCTTCTCCATCGCTCATCTCATCCTTTGATGCATCCTCGTACTCTTCTTCCTCCTCGACAAGCTCTTTCTCCTTTTCTTCCTCTGTAGAGCTGGTGCCCATCAATCTGTCTTCATCATGTGTGCGTTTGAAGATTCTGAGAATGTTCATTACTCGGTGACCGTGATGCGCCAGTGTGTAATTTCAATTTCAGAGTTGTTACCACTTTGCACAAAGTTTTGTGCTGTGAGGTTGTTTGATCAGCATCTTGCAAGATGGGCTCTTTTATAAGAGTTCGACGAGTGGGGCAATGCAATAGATGCAAGATAACTTTTTTCCCTGAAAATCGTTCTTGCCACAATTAGCTGCATTTAAGAATCACTTTTACATTCGTTGGAAAAGATTTCACTAAACATTCTGTGATTACGTCGGCGCAATATTTACGTAGGCCAACATCAAAACAAATCTTGTCGTTGTAGTGGTACAACTCTAACTTGATTAAATTCAAAAAAGCAGCAATGGGCAATTCCAACTCGGTAGAGAAAGATGAAGAGAAGAATCAAATGGGCCAATTCACAGAAGAAGTCGAGAAGCTCGAGTTCAAGCCCTGTCCGGCACCAGTGGACAATGATGGGTTTGTAACATCGTTTGCGTTGGATGAGAAGGATCAGTACAAGGCCTTCTTCAACGAATATGGCTTCGTGATCATTCGTGATGTTCTCAATCCTGACGAAATTAAGGTGATCCCCCCCCCCAGATTATAAAGCGCAAAATCCTTCCTTTGTTCTCTACCTCCATCTTCTTCCAATCCCAAGGGGTTGATTTGTTGAACTAAAACGGCATCACTCCAGGCTACCATTGATGAGATATGGGACGACGTAGAGTACATCGCCAACCACAGAAAGTTTGAAGGTTGGCAATGCAAAACCCATTCATTTCTACCATAAAAACCTCCTTTTTTTACTTCTTTCTCATTCCACAAAGCTGATTTCATTCCTGCAAATCCCTTTCTTACTTTTGCCTTTAGGCGATGTTCCAATGTCAAGGCACGACACCAACACATGGCATGAGTGGCCGAGCTTGGGGGCGGGCATCCTTGGCAACGACATCGCTGCAGGACAGCGTGCATGGACAAACCGCCAACACTCCAACATTTACCAGGCAATTTACTATTCCGTTCACCTTTTGATCACCAATCTAATTTCTATGCTCTCGGTTCTCCCACACAGGTATTCTCAGAGCTCCTTGGCACTGAAAGGTTGATTGCCTCAGTCGACAGGTATGTACATGCTTATACTTTTCTTCTAATTCCACTTTACTCTGATCATGTTGCGTTTTTTCTCCCTCAGATATGGCATTATGAGGCCCACGAAGGAAATCAAGTTTTTGAGAACAGTGAAGAACGAAATAGACGGCGAGGAGACAAAAGAGGAGGTTATCGAGGACAGACCCAACTGGAAAACCAGAGAACAATGGCAAGCGCTCCCTTTTTTTCTTTTGTCTTTATTTATTTTTTCAATCCTTCTCCATCACTTATCTTCCTCTTCCTATATCTCTTCTTTCCTTTTCCTTCCGATAACCTTCTCTTCAGGTATCACTGGGACTTAGCGGTGTGGGCATGGTTCGGACTAGCCTCTTGCCCAGATGATGAAGACGAAGAAGATGCCGTCATGAGGTACCAATTCTCTTGCCTCACATAAAAGGCTTCTTGTGGTTGACTATTTCCATATCTGGCAAAAAAAAGATGGACGTTGCAAATGCCGGCTGCGATGAGATTTATAACAGAAAATAACGGAAAGGTGGACTTCAAAGGATATGAAAAGGTTCAAGGTTTGGTTGCGTTGGAAGACAGCACTGGTATTGAGCTTTGTTACTTAAGTACTCATTCCATGATGGTGTACTCTTCTAATCTCAATCTTGCATTAGAGGAGGATGGAGGCTTTGTGACTGTTCCAGGCTTTCATAAATTCTTGCATCAATGGGCAAAACAGACGCCAATCTATACCAAGGTGGGATACCTCCCCCCACACGATACCATTTTTCTGTGCGCCGTGAACTTAACTTGTTCTTTCTTTCGTTTGTTCACGTGCCGTCTTCTTTGTTTTCTGATCCACGTCTTCTCCAGAGTTCCTTCGTCAACGTTCCTGAAGAGGATCCACTCAGACAGCATGCACAAAAAATAACCATGAGGAAAGGTACCTTTTCCAAAACTGCACATTCCATTCCCGCCCTTCATAATCCTCTTCGACATTCTAATCGTCCTTCCTCCCCNCCCCCCCCGACCCCTTTCTTTTCCAGGCTCGCTGGTGATTTGGTCCTCGCGAATGCCTCACTGCAATTATCCCAATTCGGGCACACGCTTCCGCTTCAATCAATACATCAAAATGTTTCCCGAAGCGGTGATGCCTCCTCCTGGCTCCACGCTGTGGAATGCAAGGTAACCCTCCCTCCCTCACATATGTCGCTGATTCATTATGTGTTCCTCTTCTCTAAACACTCTAACTTGCCTCGTATTCCCTTCTTCTTCTTCTCTCTTCTCTCTCTCAGGGCAGCGGCTCTTCAACGGCGACTGCCAGAGGGATTCGAGCCTACCGAACTTGGCTGCAAGCTTTTGGGCTTGCAGCCTTGGGACAACAGAAGCTCAGCAAGATGCAGAAAGGGAAAAGAACCCAGCTTCATTTGATCTGATATGGGAGTCACCCCTTTCCTCTCTCTCTCTCTCTCTCTCATTCTGGTCAGCTAGTATCCAAGTGTATAGACATGTCTCTTCTCTCTCAGCAGTTAGGTTGCATGGACAGCTTTGCTTCGTTGTGTAAAGTAAAAGTATATTTTATAAAAAAACATGTTTATTATTATATTCCATAGATGACAGCCAGCAACGCTTTGAAGAAGAAGAAGAAGAAGAATGGTCGCTTCGCCACTGCCACCACACGTGTACACACACAAAGCTACGTTGAATTCATTCTTCTTATTTTGCTTTCAGTTCATCAAGAAGAAGAAGAAGAAGCTGGGATGTTGACAATCTCTGAGTTGGAGTTCCACCTGAGTTCAATTCGTATCGGGATGTTGCTTTGCACTGTGAGCTCGGGCCGTTGGTCGTGGCTCTTTCTCTCCTTGCAGCGAAGGTTCAACACGCCATCAGAAGCAAACGGGTAGCTATCGACCCCGTGCTCCTCCAACAGTCTCACGTCCCATACCAAAGTACCTACACCACACACACATACACACGCATGTGAGAAGAACATCCACACCACTACACCCACAACATTACCTTCTGCAACATTTGGCCTCAAGCCAATGATGTACTCCAAAAACACTGCAATTGGCCCGAGACCGCCCCAACCAACAAAGTCACTGTGTCACAGAACATCAGAAGAGGAAAACTTTTATGCAAAAAGAGAACAGAGAAGTCTTTCTTTTCTTTCTTTTCTTTCTTTTTACCTTTTTGCAGGCGTTCCTGGGGCAGACTTGCTTGGGCTGTAGTTCTCCCAGACAGTGCCTGTCTGTCTGAAGACTGACACAACGTGCTCGTGGTGGTTGGCAGCCACTTCGTGGGCAAGGTCATCAAAGCCATTCTGTGTGAGACCTCGCAGCACCATGTAGTTTGTGGGAGGCCAAACGCCACCATTCCAATAGTCCCCATCGTCAGAAAAGTGTTTGTTATCACGACTTGTTGTAGAAAAAAAGAGAAGAAAGAAGTCAGAGCAACAGAACAAGGATGGTTAGCCCTAACTAACTAACTAACTAACCACCTGGTACATGCTTTAAGCTTGGGCTTTCTTTCCTCTCTCTCTCTCTCTCTCACACACACACACACACATGAAGTTCAATTGTTGTTGTTGGTTGTTTGTTTACCTTAGTGCTGGCACACGGTGAGGTGTGTTGAACTCTTGGGTGTTTTCAAGATGTGATATGAAACGTTCTAGCCTGTCCTTTGGCACTGCTTCAGCCAAGAGAGCCCAATAGGCCCCAATTGTTTTCACTGACCTCGCCAAGCCATCATCATCTTTGGTCCTTCCTTCTGAGCCAAGCCTTCAGAACAACAAAGTTAGGAAGAGAGAGCATGTCATTTATCTCCTCGGTCAAATTGTACTAGCTGCAGCTGGTTATATGTCACACCTCTTATCATGATAGAATGCTGTTCCCTCGTCCCACATCTCATTAACTGTTGCAGTTAGTCGTGAGACTTCCTCTTCAAGGTCTTTCACATCTACCTAAGAAGGACAGAAAAGAAATAAGGCCCTAAATGAAAATGCTCAGAACTGTGTGTGTGTGTGTGTGCTCTTACTTGAGGCATCTTCCTTTCAGGGTCATTCTCCTGTATGACCTTGTGCATCCTAAGAAGAACCTTTGCAGAAAGCAAAGCCTGGCAGCAAGCATCTATCCAAGCCATGTGGCCATGATCAACCCAGGCATTACACCCTATGATGGAGAGGGAGTTCATCACAAGGGAGAGTGCAAGAAGACAACAACAAAGCAGAAGTGACCTCGTTGATCATCTTCTTTCAAAGAATGGAAAGACCAAATACACTCTGAAGAGAGGATGTGTGGTACTACTGACCCTCAGGAATACGGGGCTGATTGTCCATGCCACAGCCCAAACCACATGTCCAATAAGTGCCATCAGGCCACGTCCTGTGCTTACGCATCCTGCAGGAATTGTATAACCACAGACCCTTTGAGTTCTTGTTGGGGAGAGGAGGAACACCATATATACAAGAATTCTTCAAGCGAAGAAACAAACGAACGAACGAACCAGCGATGGTATCCAAGAAGAGGGAAAAAGACATCTTTAACTCTGTCAACGTCACCAAAGTTTTGGAAATACTCCCATTCCTCCCAGGGAAGTACATTAGGCCCTGTTTTAGAAATACAGTTAGGTCTTTAAACTATAAACTATAATTTTTTTTGTCAGAATAGGATGGCGAAGTGAGAAATGTGTGGGTGGATGTGTTTGCTGACCTGTTGAAGTGGGATCATGGCGATGGAATTGGTCCCAGCCATCCCATTGATGTATCTCACGTGAGATGAAGCCGTCTGGATGCTGCTTGGCATAGAAGTTGTCCAGTGTCCTCTGAAAATCAAAGCTACGTGCACCATACCTATCCAGGAAAGGATATTAGATGAAGGTGATATGGAAAGGGAGAAGAAGAAGAAGAAGAAGACAATCCTGTGTAATTGCAAATGATAAAGAAAAAGTAGTACAGAGAATTCTTAACCACGAGTGGTTCTAGGACTAGTGTTTTTGCAGTACCTTGCAAAGAGTAGAATAAATGCAGAGTCCCACATGAACAGGCAGCTGTTGAAGGCTGTGTCAATGAAATTGGTGACAAAGCCGTTTTCCTGCGTGGCACGCTTTATGTTGCCAAAGGCCTATTGATGTGGTGCGAGAGAGAAGCATGAGGGGTCAAGCCTGGTTTGATTGTTGCATCACAGAGCAAGAGGCTTTACAGAGACACGGGGGGGGGGTATGTACGATTTGCCACGCTTTGTAGTAGCAGGCTACAGCATCTTCGTGTCCCTGCCAGACAGGCTTGGGCAGAGTCCTTCTGGCCTCTTCAAAGGTCGGTATGTGATAAGAGGCTGGTTTCATGTGAGGCGATCTGGCAGAAGACATGGTCTCATGTTGTTGGGGGGCCGAGTGATCCTTTTGGATGAAAGGATTGAACTCGACCAGGGGCTCTCTGTAATAGAAGTCGAGGTATGCACGAGTGAATCTGGTGTACATGTTCTTTAGTGGATTCCAGACGTACTCCCTTGGATCGTAATTGTTTTTGACAGAAGGTTTCCAACTATGCTGGAATTGTTGTTGTGGTGGTTGTTGTTGTTGAGGTTGTTGAGGTTCTTCTTGTCTTTGTCTTGGTTCTTCTTGTTCTGTTGATTCCAGGAAATTTCCTTGTGACTCTAATGCTGTCAGAGAGGAGGTGCTGTGGCACTGCCCGTCCTCACCACACAACCACTGTCCTGCTGCTTCTTCCTTGTCTTGGAAGCTTTCAGCATGATGCTCAACAGAGGAGGACAGTTCTGTCTCTTGGCTCTGCACATGTGATGAACAACTGAATATGAAGAAGATGCACAGAGCCAAGAGTGATATGTGATGGAGGTGGAGGGGCTTGGCCATTTCTATGTGGAGAGAGAGAGACACACAGCAAGAAAGGAAAAGGGATTGTGTTGGGGTGAAGCCGAGTCAAATTCTTTTCATACAAAATCATACCACACCCCAACTATGATTCGTGAGTGGACATCACTCAGAGGATGAAACCCCAATCTCAACCTCACTGCACCACTGTTAGCTTTCATAACTTTGCAGTGGTAATGGGAAATATATAGTAAATTTGTTCTCATGACAAGTATCTCATGTTTCTTCTTTAAAGCTCAGACCAACAATGGCATTTAACAATAAATATATTTCTGTTTGAAGATGTTTTTTTCAATCCTTTTCTTTTTTCTTTTATTTTGCACATAAAAAACAAAAACAAAAACAAAGCAAGAAACAAACAAACAAAACAAAAACAACATTACATAAAATACCAATTGCAATAAAGGTACTTTGGACCCAACTTCTTGAGCTGCATGCAGCAACATCTCAGCTATTTAAAGCAAAAAACGATTTTCCGCAGCCGGGAATTGAACCCGGGGCGTATGGGTGAGAACCATAAATGTTACCGACTACACCACTGCGGACCTGAAATCCAGATCCCAACATTTAACTTTTTGTTACCAACATTCAGAATGGTGATGGATTTTTTGTTAACACCAATGCTTTGCAACATGAAGCAATCAGTTCTTCCTCAGCTAATTAGTGAAAAGGTCTAAATCCATGTGAGAATATCATCATCATTCATAGAATCTCATCTTGGGTCTTCCAATTCAAATGGGTTTGATGAAGATCACTGATGCAATCCACTGAAAGAAGTGGATCTTTGTGTTGTTGTTGTTGTGTTGTCACAAGCAAAGCAGACTCTGAAAAATCTTGAATTGTTAATAATTGTAGCTGTTGTTTTTGTGATGGTGATGGACCATTCTAGATTCAATGGCGAGGCACATCTTCTGCACACTTCCCCTGGAGAATCTGAAAAAGAGTTCAGGATCCAAGATCTCAACCTCTGAGACAAGCAGGTGCCCATCATTTCTGCTTATCAGGTCCACTCTTGCAAAGATAAAAGTGTTCTTCTTGTTCTCCTTCTCCTTCTTCTCCTTCTTCTTCTTGCCTCTCTCTGTGCTTTGTTGTTTGCATGTTCGTCGTTCCATGCTTGCTTCATCATGATGATCATCAGCTGGCTTCTGCTTCCCTTTGTTATAGATACAATCATGACATGCATGAATGGTGTTCAAGCCAAGCTGTATTTCTTCCTTTGAAGGATCATAGGGCTCAATCTTTCCCCCTTGCACCTTGAAGTCTCCCGATGTGGGCTTCTTCTTCACTGCATGGGCGAAGCAGTGATCCACAAACACAAGTGATATCTCTCCTCTGGTCTTGATGCTCGTGAGGAAAGGCTGCACCAAGAGATCTTGTTCACCCAGCAGTCTATTCAAGTGCTTGATCTGCTTGACATCTCGTTCTTGCCCACCACTACCACCAGAGCTCAGCCTAACCAGATGAGCATCGTTTCCAAAAGATCCCACAGCAGGTTTCACCACCACAGAGTCTCCAAAGCTTTGCCACTCCTTCTTCCTTGCAATCTCCTCTAAACACCTTTGGATGTTGTTTGCTCCTCTGATGAGCAGCTTTGTGGGCACTGTGTCCACAGATTTGGCTTGCAGATCCAATAAGTAGCTCTTGTGAGAGTTCCACTCCATGGTCTTGGCATCATTGCAGAATGCACCTTGGCATGCACTCACTTTCTCCCGCAGCCACTCCAGGAACTGATCATACTTTCGTGTGTAATCCCATGGCGACCGCACCAGACACAATTTAAATGAATGCCAATCCACTATGAGCAGAGCATTATAAGTGCTCATGTAATGGAATTTTGGGGGGGGGGAAGGGGGTTACCAGATGGGTCGTCCCATGCAACGATGGAAGCCTCAATGTTCTTCTCTTGAAGCGCTTTGTATAAGATCATGTCATCTCCTGTGAGATTGGGGAAGAGGCCAGAGGTGACAAGAGCAACTCTACAAATATCATCACCATTAATCTGCATCAGTGAATTTAATTTAAAAAGAGGAAAGAAGCAAGGAGAGATTAAGAAAGTTGGATGCAGAGGAGGGTGGAGTAATATTATTCAAGAATGAAGCATTTTAAGTGCAAAGGCTGGAGGCTCCATTTATTAAAAAAGTTGTTGTATGTATACTCTGAATATTCAGCCCGCTTAAAATGTGATATTCTTTTGTTTTAAAATAATAAAGTAAAAAATTAAAAATATTTATTGTTGCATTATATGATAATAATATTTAAATAATAATACATTGAGACAAAGGAAGCAAGAAAGAGAGAACAAGAGCATTAACGTATCCATTGAGAGAGAGAAGAGAAGAGAAGAGAAGAGGTGGCTCTACCAAGCTCGAGAGCAATATTGCTCACGACGGCCCGGTAGGCCCTCTTTGGTGCACGAGGACGGGCAGGCTTCCAATCAATGATTATGGCAGCACCCAAACAGGTGGTCTTGGCCTGTGTTGCTTCCACCACAGTGGTTCCTTCACTTCTTTCTCTTTCATGAAGTGAAACTTTAAAGTGCTTCATCAGCTTCCCAGTTTCCTGACTCTTCTTCCTCTTCATATTCTTCTCCTTGTTTGCTTCCTTGTTCAGAAGGCTCACTGCCTTGGCCAGCTTTACCAGTTCAGCTCGAAGGGAGTGCAGCTCCTCTTCCTCTTCCTCTTCTTTCTGCCTCTCCTCATGGCCTGGGCCAATTGGCTCCCTAGGAAAGGATTGTTAGCAGATTATGGTGGCCAAAGAAAAAGGCTCTGCATCTGGCAAGCATGGGGCCAGCTGCTGCAACTGTCCCGTTTTATGATTATGGGGAATCACCCCCCTTCAGAACTAAACCCTCTAAGAGGCCATCACCACCTGGGCCGCTTGTACGTGTAGCATCTAAAGAACGAATCAAAGGGGAAGGAAGGAAGGAAGAGTGACTGGGGGCACCTTTTCATTTTAGCTGGTCGCTCACATGCTGACAAATCTGATTGCCCTTCCTCTTCCTCTTCTTCTTCTTCTTCCTCCTCCTCTTCTGTAGTGCAGTCGTGGTTTCCAGTCGGCTTGGAACACATTTGTTGCTCACAAAAGACCTCCTTCTCCACTGCTTTTGTCAGCAACGGCCTTGTTTGTTTGTGTAGACACACTACCACTCACGGTGTGTCGACACAGTCAAACTTGGCTGTGGGTGACGCAGGTTTGTTTTTTAATAAATTCATTTTTTGTGTAGCTTCAACCATAGCAACTGGTGACCAAATGATATCCTTCAATCTCAATCTGAACCATTGGCCTTGTGCAAGGTAAGACAATTCAATAACTTCAACAACAGGCCAGCACTTTGATGATGAGATGAAGGTATCCATATCAAGGATCAGTTACAGACCTCATTCCTCCAATCCAAAAGGATGTCTACAATGAAAGTTTGATGAGGGGAAATAACTAGCTCCCCCCATAGACCATTTGTGGAAGAGAACTAACCAGTACTGCCTTTTTGCTAAAAGTGCTGCCCAGACAAAGCCAGCCTCAATCAAGTTCCTTCTTTGTTGCCACCACACCATTCTGTTTGCCACACCCACACTACACATTACATCACAACAAGCAAGGGTCAGTGTTGTATTGTTGGGAATTTGACAGTTGCATATATTTTTGCCCCCACAACAGCAAATTACACTCAAAAAATGCTTCAACGCTGTGGGATTATCACTGCCACATGTCGCACCACAGCAGCTGCTGGGAACAGATTAGGTCAGCCTTCTCCTGCCAAATAAGTGATTTTCAGACTAGCAAGGAGATTTTTTTTTTTTTGTGAACATGTATTAAATCTGCACTCCTTTCTGCTGGGCACAGCCTCCACAGTGCCTTTGATAGCAGTCCAGAGTAGGAATCTTTCTCAAGGGCACCAGTCAGAGCAGAGCAAGTAACACCCCCTCCAGACAATTATAATTTGGCAAGCGCAACCAATGTTTATGATCTATCATTCATCTGTCTCTTGGTTCAGGCCAAAAACTGGCATTGTTATGATGAATCTTGGTGGCCCAGCGACTCTGGAGGATGTTGGGCCGTTCTTGACAAGGCTATTCAGTGACAAGGAGATCGTCCAGATGCCCTTCCCCGCCTCCTTTCAACAGAAATTTGTGGGGCCCTTCATTTCGAAGCGCAGAACTCCAAGGATACAAAAGCAGTATGAAGAAATAGGAGGGGGCTCTCCCATCAAAAAGGTACTTTACAAGACGTTGGTGTGGGGAGAGAGCAGAGAGATTAGACATTGCTGCAGTGAATCGAGGGAATTCAACAGCAGAGCTGAGAAGGAGAGACTCACAACTCAAGATTATCCACCCCACAACCAGCAAACCCAACTAATTGTATTGTACTGTATGTTATAGTGGACAGAAAAACAAGGCAAGATGATGGAAAAGATTTTGGATAAGATCTCTCCGGCCTCTGCTCCTCACAAATGTGAGCACTTTTCCAATTCTCTGTTTTACAGCACTTTATTTATGCCGTTCTCTTTCTTTCTTGTAGCATATATTGCCTTCAGATATGCAGAGCCTCTGACAGAGCAGGCATTGCAGACCATGAAGGAAGATGGAGTGGAGCGTGCTGTTGCCTTTACACAATATCCCCAGTGGTCCTGCACAACAACGGGAGGTAAGCGTCGTGACTGTGGATTGCGTCGTCTGGAGCGACGAACAAACATTGTGGGGCATTAATTCTGAAGTGATTCTCTCTGCTCTCTCTCTCTCTCTGTGTGTGTGTGTGTGTGTGACAAAAGGCAGTTTGAATGAACTTTGGAGGCAACTCAAACAATTGAACTTGGAGAATACATTCAAGTGGAGCGTCATCGATCGTTGGAATACTCACCCCATTTTTATTGATGCCGTCGCCCAAAAGATTAAGAAGAGCTTGGACAGGGACTTTCCCAACTCAGAGGACAGGGACAAGTGTGTGATACTCTTCAGCGCCCATTCTCTTCCTCACAAAGTGATCAACAAGGGCGACACCTATCCCCAAGAAGTGGGCGCCACGGTGCAGAAGGTCGTGGAAAGGCTTCAGGCACTGAACGAAAGGAACAGGTTCCTGCTATCATACCAATCCCAGGTGGGCCCTGTGGCATGGCTGGGGCCTCAAACAGTGGACGTCGTGCAGAAGCTTGGCAAGTTGGGCGAAAGGAATGTCCTCGTGGTGCCCATTGCCTTCACGTCGGATCACATAGAGACCTTGTTTGAGATCGACGTGGAGATCAAGCATGCCGCGAAGGAGAGCGGAGTGACGAACTTCTTCAGGTCAGAGTCTCTGAACGATGACCAGCTGTTCGTCGAGGCGCAGGCAGACATAGTGAAGGCCCACTTGGAGAGAGGAGAGCTGCACTCCCTTCAGTACCCGCTCAGGTGCCCCGGATGCGTGAACCCTGACTGCAGAGACCTTGTGAACCCGATCGCTGCCTACACGCAGCCTCGCTTAGGCCTACAATGAAAGAAGAAGAAGAAGAAAGAAGAAGCAATCAAGGGAAGAGTGGCGGGCCATGTCTATTCTATATATTGTTTAAATGTACTAATGATGATGATGATAATAATAAACACAACAAAGAAGAAATGAAGAAAACGAAGCATTGTGCTGTGTGGCATGTAAAGATTGAACACATGTGCATAATCAATTGGCAAGTTGGAGTTTGAGGCTTCAACTTCAATAATAGAAGTAGAAGATATCTCAATTCAATAAATAGGTTTGGGAGAGAGAGGCACGATCTAGATGATTACTACACCGCATCCACCTCGGATGGATATTAGAAAAAAAATAGAAGTGGGAGCAGCAGCACACTCATCATTCTTGGTACTGGCAGGAGAAGCTTGTGGCCACAAGTTGTTAGCAACGATGCAGACGACGATGATGATGATGATGAGCCCTCCTCACAATCCATCCTGACCACTGCGAAGACATCATGGCAGCCAGCGAGGCCCAGTAGTAGTAAGAGTCCCTTGTTTGCAAGAAATGTTTCTTGGTGCCTCCCTTCAGGCCTGAATTGAAAAAAGAGAGGGCAGAGAGGAGAGAAGGGAATAAAGAGAAGCCAAGTGTGAGTTAAGTTTAGAAAAAGGATGAGGCTTCTTCTGCCAACACATGTTTTAATATATAAGAAATGTTTCGTCTCCTGTCTCACCGTGCTCAGCCGCTGGCACACAACGAGACACGAAGTGACACAAACACACACACACACTTGGGTGTGGTGCCCCTTTTTCTACTTCTTCGCTCTTCATCTTGCACCGCGATGAAATTCTATTTGTTGTTATTGTTATTGTTTAGAATTGTATTTTATTGCTGCTGGAGAGGGAATGAAGAGGACAGTCAGTCAGTCAGTCAGTCAGTTTATCCCAAGACCTTCCTGGCGAACTCGGGCAAGACGAAGGAGGCCCTGTGGACATGCTCGTTGTAGTACTGGAGCTTCTCGGCAGGGAGCGTCCTGACGGGTTCCTTGGGGGACTCGTCTCTCTCGCTCAAGATGCAGAAACCAATCTGGCCGCAGGGGTAGGTGGGGATGGTGGTGAAGGAGTACTCAGCGTGCTTGAACAGCTCCCTAAATATCAACAAGTCAAAATGATTAAGAATGCTTTTGGAGAAAAAGAGACAAGATCTTGCGAGATTGAAAGGGGGATTTACCTGGATTGCTCGATGAGGCGCTTGATGATATCAAGATGGAGCCAGAGGCACTCAGCCTGAGTGGCAGCAAGGCCGCCCTCTCTCAAAGCGTTCTTCATGGAAATGTAGAAAGGCTTCTCGAACAACAACTCAGCGGGGCCAATAGGATCAGATGAATCGACGATGACGATATCAAACTGGTGCTGTCTCTCCTCAAGGAACTTGACACCATCACCCACATGCACGGTAACGCGGGGATCATCATAACCGACAGCCATCTTGGGCACATATTTCTTTGCGGATTCGATGACAAGCTGTGATGATGATTCAAAAGATTGATTAGAATCTATGAGACATTGTAATTCTTTGATGGTATGGAATTACCTTGTCAATCTCGCAAATGGTGATCTCCTTGACAGATTCGTGCTTGGCAATTTCTCTCAACACTCCACCGTCACCACCTCCAATAACAACCACCTTTGCCAGAATATATGTATTAAAAAAAAATAGAAAATGGGATAATGGATAGCAAGCGAATTTTTGATTGGAGCATGAGAAAGGTTACCTTCTCGGGGTTGGGGTGGGCGCACAAGACAATGTGTGCGAGCATCTCCTGGTAGGAGAATTCATCCCTCTCAGTGGCTTGGATCACCCCGTCCAACACCAACACATTACCATAGGTCTTGGATTTGAAGACAAGGATATCTTGGTAGTCGGACTTGCCGTGGAAGAGCACCTCCTCAACTTCCAAGCTCATTGCCTGACCTATTCATTTGAAGGAGCATTTTCAGAATGATGATTTACATTCAGGAGATAAGAGGTACAAGTATTAAAGTTCGAACGATTTTGTCAAAATGTGCAATAGAAGAAAGAAAATGTACCTGGCCACATGACGCCGACCTCAGAGAACCATCCATTTTGAATTCTGTCCATGTTAGTTTTTGATTTCAACTCCTAATGAAGTTAATTTTTGAGTGTTGGCAGGAACGAACGGGGGCGAACAAAGCAATACAGGCCTGCTGTGCGAAAGACTTTGTGGCTTCGTGTCGACAAGAAAGGAATGGATTCTCTCTGATATCTCATTGGCTTCTCAACTGAAAAACCAACTGCCATCGAAACTCCGAGAAAAAGCTTAACTTGTAGACTTTTTAAATCATAGGCGCGACAGGTAACAACTGTTCGCGGGTGTAAAAATCCGCCTTACCCCCAATGAACCTGTCCAGAAGAGTCTACAGACTCGAAGAAGAGAACAACATTTTTGTTTCTGATCAAGCTCAAATTATTTTTTCAATCGTTGGCCACATGAAACATTTTTGGTACGCGCTTATTTTTTGGGCATTTACCATCACGCACAGTTCGAGATAAGTCAGTAAGATTCGATAGTATTGCGTAGGACGTTGATGGCTGCAAGCAAAAAATTGAGTAACGAGGCTAATAGTGGATGAAGGCAAAACTTTATGGTTTCAAATAAACACTTGTGTTATTCCACCTTTCTGCCTTCAGTTCGGTGCCAGTGCATTTCATCCAGAATGGACGACTTGTGCCAGCCATTCTGCAGAAGGGCAGAGGCTATGGGCCCACTGTCTGGCTCGAAATCAAGAAATGCCAACTTGCCGGGGTACTTATGTGCCACTGCCTGCATCAGCAAGAGAATGTCTTCTGCACCACCTGCAACTTCAGGAATACTAACTCGGTCATTTGACTGCAGAAAAGCAGATACAAGTCAGGAATTTTCTGATCAAGTGATCTCTCTGGTGTGTGGTCTACGGCTTGGCATGATGGCCGTTTGGTGTTCTTTCTGGTAGCTCGTGTGTATGGAGAGCAGAGTGATGTATTGTTGGGAATACCAAAAGGTGGGGATTGGGAGTACCATAAAAAAGATTACGTATGCAGTTGGATTGTCCTCAGTACCAGCCAAGAACGCTTCCACATTTTTTGGAAGTGATTTGACCAAGTGTGCTGGCTCTCTTCTATAACAAGAAACCTACAAACCATATATTGAGAACCTATCATCCACATGACGAACAAGGTGAAAGCAGAATGGAAACATACCCACTCCCCGTGAAGCCGGTCGCTGTGAGATAAAAGGGCTAAAGGGGAGCTCACGGGCACTGCTCTTTCAGGAAACAAGACTCCCTCTGCACTGAGTTGAGTCTTCAGCATGAGCAGCTTCCTCCTTTGCACAAATCCAGCACGAGCGTACACCTTCCCCGCCCAGTTATCTTCATACACCTCCAACTGAACATGTTGAAGATTTGTTTCTCTGAGCACAACAAGAAATATAAAATATTATAAAGCAAATTTTTGGAACCACCATTTCTAAGGCAAGCTGCGAAGTGTTTATACCTGAGAATGATGTCAAGGTGCTTATCAAAGAGTCCCGGAGAGAGACGTTGGTTCCTGTATTCAGGAATCACACCAAAACCGCCAATCCATCCATGGGAGCCTCTGCTCAGGTAAATAATTCCCCGCCCCCCATCAACATCGATGTGAAAGCAAGAAAAAAAAACATAAAGGTCAACAACAGAAACGCACCTAAGCCCCAGGAGAGAGAAAGCAACATGAACGCTCTGGTCAGGGGTCTCATCAACAAGCACGAGTGATCTGCTTAAATCTATGTCTGATGCTTCAGTGCGCAATTGCATCTGCTCCTCTGTCATACAAGAAGCACTCTTCCTTTCTTCAGGCGTAAAAGGGCAGTTGTTGGAGACCAAATAGAAAAGTTGACAGAGCTCTGTTTGGGTCAACTCATTGACTCGCCTGTATTCCACTTTGCATTTGTGTGCATGGCCTTGAGATCAGCAAAAAAAACAAAACAAAAAACAGAAAAAAAAACGCAAAAAGAGTCAAGAGGATGAGGAGGATTTGTACGTCTTCTTGCCTTGGGTTGGTTCATCTTGGCCTTTTGAACTGTTTGTTTTGCACGCTTGTGTTCACCTTGCACGATTCGCTCTGCGTGTTCTTGTGGTTAGATTCCTTTCAGACACGAAGGTGGCATGTATGAGTTCACTTTTCATCATCGTGAGATTATAACTTAATTTTCTAAAACGAAGAACTCTTTTGGGCCAGTACCAATGCAGGAGGGATTAACAACGATCTAGTATAGCTCTCTCTAGATCATGCTTGAAAATGTGACCAACAAGAAGGCTCCATTCTGGAGCTACAAGCATACAACACGATAAATTTCAAGAAAAAAACACAGTTGTGTTTATTAATAAAAATATTATTGTATTGTGTGGTCATACAGCTCTCCAAGTGTGTCAAGTGGTGCTAACGTGATGACCCAAAGGTGGTGGTTAGGGATAAAGGACGAGCGTTGGGCGAGACGTAGAGGAGTACGCAGCTGCAGTGCCACCAAAGGAAAAGGATGTGTTTTGAATTGGTGCATTTGATGAGAATGTAGATTGCCCGCTGCCAAAGCGTAGTGCAGAGGTGGGAGTGGCAAACAATGATGCACTGTGCGAAGTTGGAAAAGATGGGGAGGCGGGCGCAGCTGCAGTGCCACCAAAGGAAAAGGATGCGCCTTGATTTGGTGTATTTGATGAGAAGGAAGATTGGCTGCTGCCAAGGAGTGTTGTGCTGGTGGTGGAAGATGAAGAAGCTGGAGTTGACAAACTCAGGTCCTGTGGGCTATTATTCATGTTGATATAAGGAGTTGTGTGTCAGGCTGGTGAGTTACCTTCACAACAGATCTCAGCCTTGTTCAAAGTGGAGAGCATGTGATCTAAAGATTTTTAAAGGTTGGCCTTGTGTGTGTTCTTTAAGAGGGGATAAAAGGTAAGCAAAGTAACACTATCATACACTATTTACTTTTTACACACACATATACACATATGTAGAGTAATAATGTTTCTTCTTTTTATAATCATTTGCCTCTTGCAAAAGGCACCTTTGATTTTATTTTTATTGTTAATCAATATTACCCCATACATATAAGGTTAACTCACAAAAAACTAAAAAGCCACTGCAAAGAAAGACTGTGTGGGCTTCTTTTAGGATGTTTTAAAAGGTAATCAATGTCCACCTTTAGCCTAATAAACTGATCTCTTCAACAAAGAGAGGCTGTGTGATCATCAAGCTTCTTTTTTTATTAAATGAAAAATCATATGTGCTGCCAGTGGAATGAATTTAAAACATTGTTACATATATTCTTAAAGCAAGTGGTCCAAGTTGTAGTTTCATGAACAACAATTCCTGCACCTCTTGCCAGACATGGTCTCTATGTATTTTTGCTGCACCTCATTTAGGGTGCCTTCCACCTTTTCAACTTTGTTTGCCAAGATGTGAAGGATAAAAGGGATATTTCTTCTCAAGTGTTCTTTTATTGCTATTAGGTTAGAGTGTAGGATAAATGGATGTAAGCTCACTTTAGTAGAGAAGGGCTCATTAAATGGGAGCCCTCCTCCGTGGAGTACAGCTGAAGCGTTAGTCTGGCAAATGCCACGGTTCCTCCTTCTCTTGCAAGATGCCATTTGATTCCTTCCTTGCGAAAGTCCTCTGGCGCAGAGTTGGAGGAGGCAATAGGTGACATGCACTTGATTCTAATTTAAATGTTGAACCCTCTGACTATTTATAAACCACCAAATTCGCATTTCATTATGGGTTTCTTTGGGTTTGTTAATAATTATGGCATTAAAATACTTATGTCATTGATGTTTTTGGTGTGTTGCCATTCTGGTTTGCAGAGTGTTCTTATTTTATGTGTTGCAGAAAGAAAAGAATAATAGCTTGTCTGTTTTGTTTTTGTTTTAATCTTTAAAGCGCTTTTTTAATGTCTTCTTTTCTTCGTTGGTGAGCTTATTGTAGCCAAAACTCAAAAACTTGAGATGCGGCAATCGCAAGATTTCCTCCGGGATGTGTGGCAACTTGTTGCAGGACAGGTCCAGTTGGCGCAGCTCCACCAGACTGTGTGTGTGTGTGTGTGTGTGTGTGTGTGTGTTGAGAGTGTCAGACATCGATTAGCATGATCATTTAGAAAAATTAATATCAAGTGAAACTCAAACGCTATACCGTGACAATGAGGCAGGAAGCTTCGTCAACTTGTTGTGGCTAACATCTAAGTTCTGTTCAAAAACGTATGTCAGAAGGTTGACCAAACAGAACAAGAGAAGGGGGACAATAAGAGCTTGCCTTGAGACGGGGCAGCTTGTAGCCAATATCATGAGGGAGTGATGTCAGATGGTTGTACATTATCTCCAAGGTACGAAGGTTGCCCAGTCCTAAAACCTCTTCTGGCACTGCAACAAAAACCACGACATTCAATGTTGGATGATATATCAACAGCTTACTGAAATTGACAGTAATAATACTTTGGCAGGAAGCTTACTAAACAACTTACCTGTTGTCATGTTATTGAGACTCAGATCTAGGTCTGTCAACTTCTGCAGCTTTGTTATCTCTTGTGGGAGCACTTTGATCATTGTTTCTCGCAACTGCAAGACCTCCAGGTTTCGAAGGAGGCCCACTTCAGGAGGCAGAGACGCCATTCTTATAAAGTTGAGGTCCAACTTTCGAAGTGAAGAGAGTCTAAATATCACATCGGGCAGCACTCTACAGAGAGAAAGAGAAAGAGTATGGACTATTAGAATATGCTGCATTGTTGTAATAATCGTCTCGTCGGCTTAGGAAGAGTCTTGTGGCAATGAGAGTAAAGTTGCAGCAACTGATAAAATAAATCATACAGATTAAAATATGTGTGGATATACGTGCCTGAAGGTATTCTTTCTGAGGTAGAGAACTTCGAGCCTGCGCAGAAACATTAATTCCTCAGGTAAGTCAGAAAGAAAATTCTGTTGTTTGTTGTTGTTGTTTAGTACTAAGAATATTTATCATGAGAAACACGTGTAGGAAAGGACTTCTCCACATGCCTGATGTAACCCAAGAACATATAGGTATTGAAGCTTGCTCAAGCAGGGCGGTATGTGTTCAATTGGATTAACCTGACATAACAAAATATGAGCATTGATGCATAGCCACTGCATTAAGATGTTATGGAACATGCATACCCCTAAGTACAGTAGCCGCAGATTAAGGAGGTTGGATATGGCGTTGGGAATATAATTGATTTGGTTCCTTGCAAGATTGAGCTCTCGTAGATTAGTCATAAATGCACAAAGACCTATTTTTAAATTACTTTGTCAATACAAATAGAAAGCCATTTCACATGTTATAATTTCGGCTCTTCAAGTGTTCTATCACTCACCGGGTGGAAAGGTTGTGAGTTGGTTGCATCCCATACGTAATGTGGTTAGAGAATAAAAGTTGCTTTGAGGAGTTAGCACTAAAGAGTGTACAGGAGATCCATCATCATCTTCGTTTGCAATTGGATTAAGCAGACCATCTACATAAATTAATAAAAAACATTAGATTGTAACTTAAACTCTATTCATTAATGAGTTACCATTTTGGTCAATGGGTGAGCTTAATTGATTGTTTTCGAGGTTCAAAAACTCAAGACAATGGAAATGGTCACCAAACCCCAAAGGCAAAGAATTCAATTGGTTGTATGATATTGTTAAATACTCCTGTACATGTATGACAGAGCGGTAAGAGAAGGAAATACTTATGAGCATGAAGGAGGACTCCTTGGATGACAGTTACCAGTTTTGATAAATGTACAAAAGAATCAGGTAGCTTTATGAGCTTGTTCGAATGCAAGTCCAGCATTGACAGATTTGTCAGTTGGCCAAACGTATCTGTAAGAAGAAAATAGCCAGTCAATGCCAAAAAAGGGAAGGAAAGAACTACATCGATGATAGCCTGTAGAATATTGGTTGTTTGGTTCATTATATGAGCAAACTTACCAGGCAAACTTTGGAGTCTGTTAAACGAGAGAGTCAAGAAGCGAAGCTGCAAAAGGTCTTCGAATTCCCTGGGGAGCTCGACGAGGTTGTTCCTTCGGAGATTGAGAGAGGTCAGGTGTTTCAGCTGGCAAACCATTGGCGGGATCGCGCTTGCCCTCTGCTTGTTCAGATTTAGGCGAACCACTATTCAACATTGGGAGAGAAAGAGGTTCTCTGTATATTAGAAGAGCAGTGTCTTATGCAGTACATGGACACCACCCGCCCGGTACAAGGAATTATGAAATAGGCGCATAATATTGTGGTAGAGGAAAATACCCTTAATCGTTTCCTGTTTATGAGACTCCGCTAATTCTTTTTCCTTTTCCCTTTCTACAGGTAGGGCAGAATAAAGATAGTTGGGCGCAGGTATTTGAGAATTATCCACATTTGGGGCAAATGTAGTAAAAGAAGGAGTAGGACAATGAGAAAAACGAGAATGAGATTGCGAAGATTGAGATTGGGAAAGAGAGGGACTGGGATGGGCAAGAGATTGTCTATGCTGCTGATATCCTAAAGCATTGCTAGAGGATGTGTGTGGAATTACATTACCTGTGTGAGTGTGGTATGTGTGTGTGTGTGTGTGTGAGAGAGAGAGAGAGAGAGCATTACTTTACTGTTTGATTTAATTCAGACAAAAGAATAGAAGAACAGTTGTTACCACTTTGCATTCTTAACAGGTGTTCGTCAATACTACCCATAGCAGGATTAAATATACCAAACCCGCCTGCTACCAAATGAGTTTAGTTGCTCATTGCAGTTCAAAGAAATGGGACAATATACCTGGAATAGTGGTATTTGATGTAATGGTTCCTCCCTTGAGGTCATTCGTGTTAATCTCAAAAAGGCTCTCAGATGAAGGGAACGAAGAAGATGAAGAAGAAATAGAGGGTGAAGGCGGGGTAGCTGAAAAGGAAAAAGAAACTTAGTAACATGAAGGGCAAATAAGGAATCAGAGGTGTAATTTCGAGATTGGCCAAGGTTTGAAGTAAAAACCAATTGTTTTAATAGGCCTGGCGCTAGAAGAGATGGCATCAAAGGCGTCTTCTAGCGAATAGTATGTTCTATTTTCAGGATCATCATATGCCCTACATTTACAATGATGATAATTAGCAAGTTGATTCAAACAAACGCTGTTACGGACAATGTCACCAAGATGGCAGGATTATTCGTACCGTTCATCTATTGGCTCAGGTTCAAGATACGTCAGAAAATGAGACAGGTATTGGGCTACCAAGTTATCAGAAAATGATGTGGAATCCTGATCACAGACATATCATGACGTGTCTTAGCACAGAACATAGCTCGAATCAATATGACATGTTTGTTTTTACCTCAGAAGGTGGCGGTAATTCATCATTGATTATTCCAATGGCTACTATTCCATTCCCACCGCTGCAATAAGAGATAAGAAATAAATTCTACTTTTATGGTATTGATGTACAAATGATTTAGTGTCTACCTTGGATTCGCGCCTCCTGCCCCTGCAGCTCCTGGTATATTATTAATAGAGCTTGAGTTTATACGCTAGGCTTAAAGTAGTAATTTTGGCTTCGAAAAGTGTGGAAGTCAAACCAGTAGAAGTTGTGGGAACAGAACCAGTTGAGGAACTTGCCGAAGGGGAAGAAGTGGAGGGAGAAGAAGCAGAAATGGAAGGCGACGCATTGACAAGTATTAAAGTAGGGTCATCACAGTCAACAATTGACATGATTACCCAGTGCGGAGATCGGTCTTCAAAAGAGACGCACTTGCCCACTTGAGTAGGAAGGCATTCATGATGTTAGTCAAACGACACAGTGAAAAATGAAAGCCTGTGGACAAGGCCTTCAATAGAAGAACAAATACCTGGCAATACGTAAGTGGACCCATTTCTGCATTGTTTGTATTGTGTTAAGTCTATGCATTCTAACGCTTCATAGCAGTCAGACAAACCGCTAAAGAAAGAAATCTTATTGTATTGCACATAGTCCACATGTCCAGACGCAGAAAGCTGCAATCACCAGATGGATTAGAGAAGGAACACTCTCTATACATATTGACAACCAAAAAAGTAAAGGAAAATACCTTTCTATAAGTAACACTTTCAGGCCACTGCACATGACACACGAAATCCTTTACTGATCGAGGCAAATCATCTAACACTCTTCTCTGGCTTGCCCTGGGAGATGAAATGAGATGGATTCCCGCAAACCATACTGGTTTTGAGCGACAATACCTTATAGGAGGCTGAGGTACAGGCACTGGATTCAGCAAAGATTGGTTGTGTGATTTTCTCCTTCTTAGGGCCTCTTGATTGAACTCCAGGATGCTCATATGCTGACATACGGCTTCATCAAAGTCGTCTGAGAAAGGAAATAGTGGCGAGAAATACAATTTGGGAAATGGGAGGCACAATCAGGAATTACGTTGGGAAATGGGAAGGAATTTGCAAAAGGGTCAATCATTGTTACCTTCCTCCTCGACATCAACCCTTGTGTCGTGATCGATCTTAATTCTTTTGTGCCGTGGGTTGCTGAGGCCATCATCTCTAACGTATGGTCCCCCATTTCTGAGCTCTCCTTCTTCAATTTGTCCAAAACAAAATTAACAACAAAATTTCTCTCTATCTAGATATAAAACAAAGGGGGGGGGGTAGTGAAGGTTCTCTCACCTTCTATAACTTCGTTTTCGTACTGAATTCCCTCCATATAAACAGGCTGATTCATAGAGAATGATGTCGGCAGCACTGAAGAAATGACCATTCTTTCCTCATTCTCTTCCTTGAAGCTAAAATTGTCATCATCATTGTTTGACTGCTGCTTTGCCTCAAAAAACACACCACCAAGCCTGGCTATGTGCTGTTTGACCAAGGGGCAAAGGAGCCCAATGCCCCGGTCGCTCATTATGGTTCAGCTTGGAGTGGTCCACTCAAAGCTGTTTGATGAAGATGATTGATGGTTAAATATCGATGCTTCGTGTGGCCAATTTGAAAAAAAGTCTTTTGTCCTAACAGTCAAACGGCGTCGACAGCAAAGAAATGAAAGGTTGTTCGGCAGCGGCTGCCGAAAAAAAAAGACTTTCTTCGTCAGCTCCCGAATTGGGATTAATGAAAAATTTACCCTGTTTGATTGCCGCCACGCTACACTGAATGCAAACCCCTTTCTCTTCTTTTGTGGCAAAAAACAAGCCTGTGCTTCTTGACAAACTTGATGAGAGTGAGATCTGGCCTGCATTTAGGAAATGGAATCTTTGTACGACTGATGGACGGGACTATCTGCGGAATGTGCACCCAGATGCAATTGTCGCAGTAGAAATGGCGCATGACAACGAAGTATTTTATGGAGATCAAAGATACACTGAACCAGTGGAGATGCCTTGGGCACAATTCGTAGATCTTCTTCACGATGCTTTGCAGAGCAAGCCAGAAGGAAAAGAGGCCCCACCAAAAATCCATTACTATTTAAATCAATGCACACTCTTTTCAAGTGATGCTGCAACAAGGGAGCAAGCTCAGTCAGCTGCCCTGGAGCCTCTTCTGCCACAGTTGTTTAACGATATTCGTATCCCTTCTTTTCTTCCTTTGGAAGCGATCCACTCTGTCAACATGTGGCTAAGTTTTGGTGGCACGACGACTAATTTGCACTATGACTGCTTTCACGGACTTCTTTGTGTCATTGTGGGCTCAAAACAAGTGGAGCTCTATCCTCCAAATCAAACAAGGTATGCACACACAATTTTGCCCTCTTTTTTATTCCTTTTACATGTGCATTAACCTATTAATTGAAAAGATATCTTTATCCACGCCCCATACACTCTAAGGCATCCAACCACAGCCGGCTGCCGGGGACAGGCCACGAGATGGCTTCTGGAAGCTGGCCCAAGTTTTTCCACGCCAAGGCAACAACTATTACTGTAAAGGCCGGAGAGATGCTGTTTATACCCGAGGCACGTTCACTCCTTCCACAACCATCGTCATGAATTGATCATCTCTCTATCTCTACACACACACACACACACACACACAGAGAGAGAGAGAGAGAGAGAGAGAGAGAGAGAGAGAGAGCAGAGAGATTATACATCTCTGCTCTCCTTCTCTTATTACACGTTTGTAATCTCCTCTAGTCCTTATAATTGTTCCGCCCAACAGGGTTGGTATCATAGAGTCATTTCTCCTGCCCCTGATGATAATGCAGGGAATAATAATGGCACACCCCATCCACTCGTGTTGGCAGTCAACTTTTGGTGGAAAAGCAACTTCGATCTTCTTTTGAAAGAGAGCGAGGACCATACGCAGACGGGCATGGATATTTACTATACCAGGAGGCTCATGGAAAGGTTAGTCAAGAAAGAAATGAACAGAATGATAGATGAGTGCGAATATCATGACAGTAACTGCCTCCAACTCAAGGTTTTGGTCCTCTCTCTCTCTCTCTCTCTCTCTCTCTGTGTGTGTGTGTGTGTGTGTGTGTGTGTATCTTATGGCAATTGACTCACTTGACCTCCTCTTAAAAGCTTTGCAAGCGCAAGCGCAGAGAAGCGTGCGCAGATGATGGATATGTGACACATCAAAGCAAGAGGAAAAAGTCAGAAGAAGGAGAAGACGAATACAATGTACTTCCTGAAATCAATGATAAGGGAAAAGTGATCGAGACAAGTGATATCTCTACATTGGTTGCAGATTTAAACAACATGTATGCGAGTAACGGCACTGACGGGAGAGACACCTTGTTAGAGCATTTAGTGAACTTGCTTTTCAGCGAATCAACAACAGAACAAGCAACTAGTCATCTCGAGAATACGAAACAGGATTTTGAAAACAGAAAAGGCGACGACCAGTCTTCATGTAAGTTGGAAAAGCATCAAGGAGGAGAAAGGCAGTTGGGATTGTTTTTAAAGACAATAAGAGCTGATGTGCTTTTGGACTGTTTTGAGCTGGCCATGAAGCGGTGCCCGAGACAATTTTGCTGCTGGATGACCAGTCTATCACCAATCGACACTACAATGTTTCTCAACAAGGTGCAACAAATAGAAACTGCTTCAGCTCACCAACAGAAGAGGTATTGATATTCTTTAACCTTCCTTTCCTTCACTTGCCAGTTTGTTAACATATATCCTCTTTTTGTGAACACAAGTGCAAGTGTAGCAAGCCCAAAGCCAAGCCCAGAAATAGTCAATGACAACAGGGTTGTCACAAGCCTCAGGATGGATGGGTGGTGGGAGCTATTCCGCCAGGTGATGTATGAGCATGACCACTGTTCATTGGCATTGCTCTTAGAAAAAGAGAAGCACCTCTCCCACTTGGCCTTGCAAAATGTAATCAGAGATGTCTTTGGTGGTACTGTGGAGTGATAGAAACAGAAAGAGAGAGAGACTCTTTCAAACAAGTTCATTGAAAACGAAAGCTTCAATGCTTGTATGGAAGAAATAGAAATATAAATAGCGCGATTCAATCAAGTTCGTACGCTTGGCCAAAAATATTAGACAAATTAACTCAGTTTGCTGTTCTAAACTATGGTGTCGACACCAGAAGTGAGAGAAATGTCTGCACTTTGTACGAACTTGCTTGAATCACGCTAGAAATATATCTTTAAAAATTTGCTTCAAACACAAACAAGTTTCAATAATAAATAAAAAAAGAACATTTTTTGTTCAACTTTTGTCCTTGAACAAAAGAGAGAGAGAGAGGAGTCAAGTGATTTAAATGATCAAAATAGTTATAATAACAAAGATCTCTGTTATTTACAAAAATATAACTATTTTGTAGGCTTCCCACTGTTCAGCCACCTCACTCATCAAAAAGTTATAAAAAAATTACACCATGCTTTTGTTCAACATGTTACCGTTACCAAAACCAAAAAAATAAATAAAATAATAATTAAATAAAAAATTTATAGGCCAAATTCGCAGAACTACAAAATTTTAAATAAACCAACAGCTGCGGTGGCCTTTTTGTTCAGCTTGCTGTGTTTTCTTTGAGCACGCGTGCATCAATGAATGTGCAATCAACTGCTGACGCGCCTGCACTCCTGTCGGCCCAAAAACAGGAGATTGATGATTGTTTACATGTTCTATTCGATGCAAATTCACACAGCTTTGAGATCATTCTAGCCCTGCGCATGTTTGCCCCCTCCCCTCCCATGAACACTGCAAGCTATTTTCCATTGCAATCATTCAATTCTTTCTTATTATTAGTCTATCAACTGAGTTGTTCTTTCCGTGGGCAAATCCTGTAACAAGTATGTTTTGCACTCTTTTTGTTCACTTTGCACCTTGATTGCTATTCTCTTTATAACTTTAAACTGGGGCAGATGCAAACAAGACATATCTGTCCAGCAAAGAAGGGGCCATCGAGAAGATAATCCATCTTACCAAACATGACAACGTGACTATTCAGTACTTTGCAGGGGTGGCTATCTGGAATTTTGCATCAACAGGTTGTCCTGATGCTCTTCTTTCTTTCGTTTTATTCCTATATGATTAATTGGTGTGGTGTTGCTGTTATCTCTATGAGAACAGAGGAAACATCACGCATACTCCTAGAGAGAGGTTCGTTGGATGTCATGATTGGATTCTTGCAACAAGAGAGCCCTGGTCTCCAGAATGTTGCCATAGGAGCTCTTTGGTGACTCTCTGCTCTGCCGTGTCTGTGTCTGTGTCTGTGTGTGTGTAGAGAGAGAGAGAGAGAGAGAGAGAGAGAGAGAGAGATTGGAGTGATATATAAGGACTTTTCCATAACATGACCTTTTAAAGAAACTGTAATCGCTGTGCTAACCAATGTTACAATTCTCTTTAGGGGCTATTTAGAATTTGGTACGCTTGTATTTAGTTAAAAATTATTTGGCTTCTTAATTATTATTAACATATAATTTTTTATACTCACCAGCGGATATACAAGAGAAAATCATGGCAGAAGGTCACATAGACTATTTATTAGAGTGCCTGCAAAAACCAGTATGTTCACGTAAAATGCTGCACAACAACATTAAAAGTGATTGCTCATTATTGAAATTTACTAGGATGTGGATAAGATATGTTTAGTGGGCTGCTTTGAGTGCTGCTCTTTTAATGGTAACAATGGACCACCTACCAGCCCATAGGCATGCAGCACAAAAAAATGCTACTTAATCTTCTTACCCATTCATTTATTCTTTTAGCTAAATGCAGGAGAGGTTTAGTGGAGAAGGGATTGACCAGACATATATTGGACATATATAACAGCTGCGAAACAGATGCCATCTCACTGAAATTTTCATGCATCAAAACGTTGGCACTCCTCACGTTAAATGGTATTATTTTGGAAACTGATAAACACTTCTTTGAACATGGCTCTTTTTAACTTACAGAAACTAACATCACTATACAGAGGAAAATGACAGAGATTTGATTGAATTTGGAGTTATTGATTTAATATCCAACTTTCTCTCTGCCCACACCCCAAAGGCAAGCATTTACCGCACAGAGAAGACTTACTGGTAAGCTTGATAACGATGATATTATTTTGCAATTCCAGGAGGTCAGTGATCAAGATGAAGCCGACGGTGCTGTTTGGAAGTTTATACTGCCCTTTTTCGACCTCAGCAACTCTCCCCACGTTGTTATACAGCGTCTTTCTGCGTTTACCCTTGCAACGATCTGTTCCAGAGGTATAGAGTTCTCTCTGCTTTCTCTCTCTCTCTATCTGCTCTCTGGGCATGTGGGAAGCACGCGTAGTACGGTGCAACGCCATATCCAACCCTCTCCCCCCAATTCATCCACCCACCACACAACATCAATTGCTGAAAGGTTCGCTGAGTTGGCTCACGAGCTACTGGAAATCACTTTGAGTGCGAAAGCGCCAGAGCCCACAGTCACTATGCTGAGGCTTGTGGCTAACCCTACTACATCTCTCTCTCTCACACACACACACATACACAAGCCTGTAAAATTATCACACACACAGCTCTCTGCTCTCTGCTCTCTCTGCTGTCTTACACAACACAACACAACTAAACATGGTTTTTTTTTGTAGAGGTACATAAGCCGTTGGTTCGGGAAGAAGCATTGTTGGGGGAGATGATTTGCCTTTCCTGGTGCAAGGACCAACAACTGAAGTCATACATCGACGAAGCCCTCTCCTTTTTGTACCCAACAAAAGTGGATCCTCCCACTCTGATTGAGATTTGTGTCTATACGATTAGGACCAATATACAGAAATCAGGCATAGCCCAGCGCATGGACGAGGTGCCAGGCCACTTGAAGCAGAGGTACCTGCTGCTGTCACCTCTTTGTGGAGAAGTGTAGCAAGTGAGACCACACCAAGAGACCAACAGTGAAAATGTACAAAAACTGAGTTTCAGTCACACTCTTCCTTTTTTACTTTATAATTATATATATATGTTAATATTTTGAGTTTTCAATCAAAAAGAAAAAAGCTCTCTAGTGGAGGTACAAGATAAGAACACAAGAAGAACTTGAATAGTGGTTTGATGGTGTAGAAAGCAAATAAACAAACAAACAAACCATGTCCCTGCCATGATCCTGCTGGATTACTTCTTTTTTATATATACATTTTTTTGATACATATCAGGACAAGCAACAGAGGGCTGGTAAAATGCCAACTTCACCAAAAGAGTTGCCATATCTCTCTCTCTTGGTGTTGGTGCATCTTTGCTCATTCATTGGTACTCCTGGTGCAGCACCATGCCTTGCAAGGCGTCGAGACAGTGTCCCATTCGTGTGTGTGCCCCATGAAATTAGTTATGGCCACAGACAGGAGCATACAAAGCTAATTTCAAAGACTTCGTCATTTAGAGAATTATAATTATTTGCACACACAAAGTTGGTGAATATAAATATATAAATAGTAACACAAGCAAAAAGGCCACACCAACACCACAAACATGCAAAGAGTGTTGATTACTGGATGCTCCAGAGGCATTGGCCTTCAGATGGTAAGAATGGAGGTGTCTTTTCTTTCTTTTCTTTTTTTTTTTGCTGTGCAGATGATCTCTGATTTTCATCATCATCATCAAATGTGATGTGTGGACGCTGCAGGTGGAGTCTTTCCTTCAACGAGGCAACTATCATGTGATTGCCACTTGTAGGGTTCCAAACGATGCCGCCAAGCTGCAAAAGCTTAAGGAAGCCCATGCAGAGGCACTCACCGTATTGCCCCTCAATGTGGCCGACAACTCGAGCATCCAGAGCGCCCTGGCCCAAGTGAAGGTACAATATGTGGTACCCCACACTTTTGGTATCTTGTATGAATCTAATGCATGATCTATTTGTATTGTGTTTAGAGAATGGGGGTGGACCGCATTGACATTCTGATCAACAACGCAGGGGTGGCTGGCCAGAACTTCCCAGACGACCCAATCTTGAGTGTCAAACCAGAGGAAATGCTGGACGTGATCCAGACTAATGCAATTGGGCCTTTGCTTATGACCCAGGCTTTCTTCACTCTTCTGGCCAAACCACACAATGGAAGCAAGCCCAAGGTGATTAACATATCCTCAGTCATGGGCTCTATCACAGAGTATTCAGGTGATGACCACCCCTCCATGTCAGGCACTTTGTGTGCTCGTCATCATCCTCACTGCATTACTGATTCTCTCTTTTGACTCTCATAGGAGGACCCACATCTTCGTCCTATAGAACAAGCAAAGCCACTGAAAATATGATCACCAAATGTTTTGCAGTGGAGGTTTGTCTCTCTCTCTCTTTGTGCGGTGGTTTGTGTGTGTTGAGTGGGTGGAGAGAAGAGAGAGATGACTCTAGAAAACACTTTTACGGCGCCCTTTGGTGATTCCTTCTGATCGTCGTGTGTGCAACTCGATTTGTGATTGAGCAGCATGGATCAAACTGCATCTTTGTGGCAGTGCACCCAGGCTGGGTGCAAACCGAAATGGGCACCTTCAATAACATCATACCTCCTGTCACTACCAAGGCAAGTGTATTTTCCTTCCACTGTTTGGTTGTGTTACTTGTGTGCTAAGTGTTCAACTCCAAGGCCACACAACTGAGTTTCTTTGCCTTTTAACTTTTTTGTTTTTCCCCAACGTGCAGGATAGTGCTGAAGGAATCATTAGAGTGATAGAAGGCCTCAGTGATGCAGATAACGGCACCTTCATCCAATATGATGGCCAGCGCCTGAGATGGTGACCAACAAATCAAGATTTAAATGCTATGCATACAATGAAGTGGCCTTGCATGTCTTGTTGATCAACAAAAGACGTTTCCACACAAACATGACGTTCCTTCTCACTGTTTTCATTCCTTGCAAACACGTATTCTGATCTATTTCTATTAATTCTTCTTCTTCTTGGTAGCCTTCTTGCTGCTGCTGTTGTTGCTGCTGCTGCTGGACTCGTTACCGAATGGCTTCTCATAGATGGCCATCTTGATGGTGAGAGCCAGCGGGATCAAGGCCCAGGGGGCATAGATGCCGAACATGCGCAGCTTGTGGGTAGGATTCATGGTCGCCATGGCAGTCTCGTAGAGAATGGGCGTCATCACTGTGACGAGATGGACGCCATACATCAACGCTGGGATGCGAATCCAGTTGCGGCCTGTCATCCCAAAATGGTTTTAATCAATCTAATGGCCATTCGGTTGTTGGGGGGGGGAGGTAGCGAAATGCTGCTTACACTTTATAAAAGCATAAATGGCAACAATGAAGAAGGGCAACTGAACAAACATTTCTGCCAAGACCAGTGATTGAAACCACACAGGCGGCTTTTCCATCAGGAAATCTGATGTTGGGAATGAAAAAAATAAACAATGTGCTCTCCTGAGCATGAGGAGGTGAGAATCCTCGGGAATTCGTACCTCCAAACTCACGGACGTACCAATCTAAGACATCAACGATTTGAGCAGGAAAAAAGCTCTTGTCGAACAATGCACTAGAATCTGAAATGAAAAGAGAGAATGCAATCGTCAATAACACATTGCTGTTCCAATATTTTTGATCAATGGAAAAATGTATGAATTACCTATCAGAATAGTGATTGGAATGTGGATGATGAAGTAAAACAAAAAGAGATTATCCAAGAGGGATCTGCGAGCCATGGCGAGATAGATGGGCGTGGTCCAACCAAGAAACACTGGGCTCCTTTTTTGCTGTAACGTTGAACACAACAACTCCCCCCCTCAAAGGCAAAACATTTTATTTCAGTCAAAATGGCCTTAAAATTGTTTAGGATCATTTTGTGCAAAAGAAAACAGATGTGCAGGCGTTTTTACAGCACAGCCTGGCCCCTGCAAATGAAGGGCAGCCAAGACAATTCATGTTGAAACAAGTCTTGCACCTTGCACGCACATGATGATATGAGGCTTATTGTGTGCATACTAGATTTTAGCTCTAAAATGTTGCAACATGCTCTTAAAAAAAAGCAGAAAAATTTCAACCAATGAAATATCAATCAATGAAATGCATCAATCTCCGATTTTGTGCCACTCGAACATTTGGCGCCATTTTGCATTTCATTGATCAAAAGGAGGAGCATTTGGTTTTCTTTGTCCTAATTCCCAAAAAAGAGAATGAGTAAACCACAGAGAAGGCAGTCGCTGCTGTCCTCTTGGTTGGGGGCTCCTTCAAACAAAGAAGGAGAAAAGAATGGCAAGAATGACAACAACAAATCAGATGCCTTGAATGGGAACCACGCTGATTCCCCAAAGCCAGCCCCCCGCACTACGCCTCCACGTAATGCCAAGAGAAAGGCCAGCGAATCTATTACGAAAACCTTGTCTCCCAAGAAAAGCCCAAAAAAGGCACTTCTTGTGAAGGAAAATGAAAGGAATGGCTCAGGCAGGGAAGGCAAGATCTCCCCAAAGCCAACAAAGAAGGCATCCCCAAAGAAAGCATCGCCAAGCAAAAAGGCATCTCCCAAACAAACCAAGAAGGCATCCCCAAGGAAAGCATCACCAAGCAAAAAGAAGGTGAGGCTTGAAGCTTTAATGGGGGGTTGTAATCTCTATTTAATTCCCTTTCCCCTCAAAAGGCAAGTCCCGTCAAAACAAGGTTGAGGGGAAAGAGAAAGAAAGTTGATGACGACAGTGATGAGGAATGGGAGCAAGCAAGCGAAAAAGAAAGCGAGGATGATAACGACGACTATGTTGAAGAAGATGACAGCAGTGATGGAACGGTTGCTGATGAAGACTGGATGGACGAAGAGGTAAACCCAAACTCTGGCAAGACATACAAACAGACATATAACTTACTATATATTCAATTGCCTTCCTTCTTCTTGCTCATTTTCCTTCCTTCTTTCGTGCAAAGGAGCGAAAGCCTGCCACAAGAAATAGTAGAAAGCGCAAAGCAACTGAACCTAAAGCTGACAAGGCAGCAAAAAGTCCCACCAAACAATCTAACAAGAAGAGAAGAATCACCAAAGATGATGATGATGATGCAGATCAACTACCTGATGATGATGATGATGGCGATGAAGATGGCAGCAACAAAAGCCACAAGGCGGCGGCTGTTTCACTGGTATTGGCACTCTTCTCAGCGTTATGTTTGAATACTTTGTCTTACTTTTTCAAAACACACAGGATGGCATCACTTTTAAGCCAGATGTAAAGAGGCACCAACTGTTTGTGAAGAAATTGAATGCTTTGGCAAGAGGCGATTCTCAAACACAAGAGAATGGGGCAAGCAACAATGCTAATCTCTCTTCCACGAAAAAGCTGCCAGGGTAGGCTCTAAATTCACACATTCTATTTGAGAAAGAAGTGTTTCCCTAAATGACATTTTGATTCAGAGTCAAATACACACCGCTGGAGCAACAGTATTTGGCCATCAAAGAAAAGAACCCAGATGTAGTTCTGGTTGTTGAATGTGGCTACCGTTGTCGATTCTTCGGCGAAGACGCTGAGGTTCCTCGCATCTCCCGCTCAATTTCTACCCCTTTTACTCAGTACTGACACACAAATACAACGTACCCAACAGATAGCCTCAAAAGTGTTACACATCGCATGTTTACCAAGCCATAACTTCATGAACGCCAGTGTACCCACTCATAGACTTCCTATCCATACAAGGTACTCTCTTGACGTCATAGTCATCACACGGTCGACAATCGTCTTGTCAATGCTAATAATCGTTTGTTTTCCTATGTAAAGACGCCTGGTGGAAGTGGGTTACAAAGTCGGCGTGGTGAAGCAGACAGAAACAGCTGCAATCAAGGCACAAGGTGCCAATAAATCACAGCCCTTCACCAGGGAGCTTACTGCTGTCTATACAAAGGCCACTTATATACCTGAAGATATCCTTTCCTTACGATGTGCTTAACAGGGTGTGATTTTTAGTTGTGTTATTGCTTTAACATTCATCACATGTGGAAATTGTAAGTGGCAGCTCATCTGCGTCTCCTAATTTCTTGATGTGCTTATACGAGCAACCGTGTAATAGTAACGATGATGACCGCGTGCACTTCAGCATACTGGTGAGCAAATCAAATGATACCTGAGCTATTGTTATGGCAACATAGCTTTCCCACCTAATGCCCTATTTCTGTAGGCTATTCAACTTTCTACAGGAGATATTGTGTATGACGACTTTGAGGATGACTTTTCGCGTGAAGGGCTTGAAACTCGCATTACACACTTGCAACCCGCTGAGCTGCTCATTCCTCGTGTGTTATCATCACAAACAACGAGGCTAATAGATAGACTGTGCCCTTCCCAAGTACAAGCAGGAAATCAAAGGACAACCGTTGAGCTTATTGATAATGATTTGTGGGATTTAGACTCTGCTCTTTTGGTAGTCTCAGAGTTTTATGGAACCAATGATGAAAATAATACCACTGAATGTTCTAAGGAAGGCAACTCGGCAGTTTCTTTCAAAGGCATGTTGCTTCCCTCTCCATTTCTCCATTTCTCCTTTTCCCTTGTCTAACGTGGTTCTTACAGATATTACATTCGGGTCAGCTTCCACATTGACCAACGGAGTTGTCATTTCCTTATCTATGATGATTGGCAGATTAGAAAAATGCCAACTAGAGGATGCTCTCCGTCTTACATCTAACTTCAGGCATTTCACTCGCGCATCTACCATGTTTTTATCTGGTACTACTGTAAAGAATTTGGAATTCTTTACAAATCAGGTATGCATTTTGCGCAATTCTACAGTAAGTTCGTCTTGTCAACTGTTTTTGCTTTCACCTTGTTTTAGGACAATGGTACTTTAAAGGGCAGCTTGTATTGGCTGTTGAACCACACACAAACCGCCTTTGGCGCAAGACTTCTTAGGAAATGGATGCAGCAGCCCCTTATTGATAAACAGTGAGTTTTGGTTTATGTTGTAATTGCTAAAGAATTATGGTCATAACAACTCTTGGTTATGACAACAGGCTTATCAATGAAAGACTAGATGCCGTCACAGAACTAATCGATGCATCAGCCCCATCAATCAAGAGGCGCTAGAGCTACAAGTCAAGTCTTCGTTGCTAAAAAACATTCTGCAATTTCCAGACATCGCACAGGATGTGGACCATTTCCTTGATTCTATGTCTCAAAGTGCTGCTGCTGAAGGGAAAAAGAGTGAGCTTTTTTTAGAGTGCAACAGATTCCCTGAAGTTGAGAAATATCAAAAGGTAACAAACAAGGGATATCTGGCCTTTTATGTAATTCTCCCTCTCACACACCCAAACCACAGGAAATTGAGACTGTGGGTAGGAAACTGCAAGAGCATCTGCAAGAAATACGCCGGTTATTGGGCCAAACTAAGCTTGAGTTTGTGACAAGAAGTAACGCTGAGGTATTAACATTTTTAAATCCTAGCTTCACACATAGGAACGTTCGAATTCTGGTTTTTAACATAGTCCTAATATTAGTATTTAATTGAGTTAACTCACGTTCAAGCAAAGAAAATACCCCATGACTGGATCCTTATTAGTGGGTAAGGAACATTAATTTAGACCTTTTTGATTCATGCTAATTTCAACTGCTTGTTTGTGTTTGTTTTAAACAACAAGGACCAAGGCACTGGCAAGATATCAAACGCCTACGGTAGTGTCCCTCTTACAGAAAATGGCACTTTCCCGCGAAAAGTTAGCCATAGCGTGTGATGAAGCTTGGAACCAATTTCTTGGGTATTTATCTTTATCCATCCTTGATTTGCCTGCATTGCTGGAACTAATGCTGATACTCTACTACTTCTAGGGAGTTCAAGGATCGCTACTCAAGTTTCCATGAAGTAATGCGTAAATTGGCCACACTTGATTGTCTTAATTCGCTTGCCCTTCTTGTTAAAGGAAAGTCTGGCTATGTTAGGCCTATTATCTCTGACAGTCCTCACGTAACTAGCCCTCGTCTTTCCCCCTAGAGTTCACCCTCTCCCAAGGCTTATGGCTCTCGCTCTCTCTTACCTATGAAAACACCTATAGCTGGAGATAAAGGACGGGCGACACCCAGTAGTGGAGGCGTTGATGTCGGACACATTTGTACCCAACTCAATTGATATGCGTGCAGGAGCTCAGCAATGCATGATTTTGACAGGTCCTAACATGGGCGGCAAAACATCATACATTAAACAGGTACAAATCCAAACTGCAACTGAAAGGAAGCAGGGCACATTATTGATGTTGGACATAAGCCATTTGGTTGCAGCTGTTTGGCGCACGCACCTTTATTCATTCGATTGCATCTGTTTAGGTGGCCCTAATAGTGGTCATGGCGCAGCTGGGGTCATTTGTGCCTGCCTCCTATGCGTGCTTGTCACCCGTGGATGCTGTGTACACTCGCATGGGCGCGTTTGACAATATTGAGAGGTTTGTTTATGGCTATTTCCTCAGAGGGAAGTGGTGTGGTGTGTGAGCAGAGATTCACATATTCATTTCTTTGCTTTGCAGAGGCGAGAGTACCTTTTTCGTGGAGTTGCAGGAAACTTCATCCATCTTGCACAAGGCCACGGACAGGTCACTAGTCATCCTCGACGAGCTTGGCCGTGGCACTTCTACCCACGATGGGTAACTACTCAGACACTCATTCCCCCATTTCTTCGTTTTGTTCTCTGCTCTCTCTGCTCTCTTCTTCTTTCTTTAACAGTTCTCCTTCCAGTGTTGCCATAGCCTATGCCACATTGGAGCACATCCTAAACAAGATCAAGTGTTCTACTATCTTCGTAACCCACTACCCATTGCTTGCTCAGCTTGAAGAGGCCTATCCCACCATTGTAGGAAACTACCACATGGCCTTCATGGAACACAAGAGAGATGGCAATCAAGATGAAGGTGATAATGCTACTTCGTAAGTTGTCTCCTCTTCCTTCTTATCAAGGACACATGTCGTTGTTCTCTTTCTTATGATCTCCTTGTTATGGTTATTGTTGTTCAGTATAACATTCTTATACAAACTGACTCCTGGCGCAGCCAAGAAGAGCTACGGCCTCAATGTTGCTCGCCTTGCTGAAGTAAGGCTCCTTCTCTTAAGCTTCCTTTGTCCCCTGCTCTCTCTGATATCATCTTTTATATCATATCTGCAGCTGCCTAGCACTGTTATTGCACTTGCATCAGACAAGTCTCATGAGTTGGAGGAAATGGTAAAGAGAAAAGCTGAGGAGAAGAAGAAGCATCAGCACAACTCTCTTCACGAATTGAAGGAACTGTATAGGGCGCTCGATGCCCTCATCCAACACAAGGATGGCGAAAGAGAGTGGACCAACATTGTGCAACTCCAGAGCAAAGCTTGAGAAGGTGAGACATCACATGGAAGAAAGGGAGGACTTCTGCTTTTTAGCTTTCCCAACAACAATCAGCTTGGATTAAGAATCTGTTAATCTCTTGGGCGAGTGCTGAGAAGATCAGCACTGTCCTTAATGATAAGAAGAAGGAGTGTTGAATCATCACAGGAGATGACTCAAGCAGGGAATGCAACAGTAAAAAACCAACAAAGTAATTATTTTAAAGAATCCAATTGGAGTTGTTGTTATTTACATAGGCAGACAGATGGAATGGAGGAATCAAACTTCCTTGAATCCACAGAAGCCACATTTAGAGCGCTCTCAGGTTACTTACTTACGCTTGCGTCCCACCCGGAAGATCCGCCTCACAAGAGCAATCAAAAGAGCATACTTTAACACCTTCTTTGCTGTTCCCATCTATTGAAGTGAGCTGAACAGAAGATCAATCTCTGCTGTTGGTTTCTCAAAGGTTTTGGCGTTGATTGAAAAGCCTGCTGTCCTGCTGTTTGTGTGAAGAGATTGCTTTGTTGAGAAGACCCTTGTGTGTGTGTGTGTGTTGCAAAGTTTCTGTCCCAATCTGTCCCAATTCTTGGCAAGAAGGGAAAAATAATATGAGGGTCTGTTGTTTGTTGTTGTGTAGAGAGAGTGGTCCCAGTGTCTCTTGGCTTTGACAAGGTATGCTGGTGGTGATGATGGATTAGATTGGCTTTCACTGCAAATCAAAGGATCCTCATCTGTTGAGGGTTTGCATTTGCAATGCTGGTCTGCAGCCTTCCCTTGCTTTGGCCAACATTCTTTCCTGACATTTCCTCAGAACTTCATTCCTTTGAAAGGCCGACCACCAGTGTGAAGAAGAAGAAGCAATGAAGCAATGAAGGAAAGTATTACTTAGAAGAGAGAGAGAGAGAGAGAGAGAGAAAGCAGAAATGTGTCATATGCAATGACAAGAAACAATTAATTAGCATGCTTCGTTCTTTCTTTCTTCTTCACTTTATCAGTACTGCTGGTGTTTTATTGTGTGATTGTGTGTGTGTGTGTGTGTGTGTGTGTGTGTGTGTTATGTTATTGGAAGAAGCTTCACACAAAGAGAAGAAGTTGTCACACTACACACTACACACACCACACAACACACAAAGTATAAATACGCTTTTCTTCTTTCAACCGATCCAAAACCGTGCTCTGGTGTCTTCACTATAATTAGGTTTGAAAAAGAGAGAGAAAGAGAGAAAGAGAGAAAGAGAAGAAGCGAAAGAGAGAAAGAGAGAAAGAAAGAGAGAAAGAGAGAAAGAGAGAAAGAGAGAAAGAGAGAGAAAGAAAGAGAAAGAGAGAAAAGAGAGAAAAGAGAGGATCAGGTAAGTGTGTACACACATGTGTAAACCACAGGAGAGAAAGAGAGAGAGCAGAGAGCAGAGAGCAGAGAGCAGAGAGGAGACACATGGAAAGTGATCTCGTTAGCTCATTCCCATTCGAGAGACAATTCACAACAACATATGCTGCAGCATGTCTGATGATATATCACCTTCCATGAATGCATTATCTCTTTTGGATCTATTCAATGGAATAGAGATTGGGAGGATCTGCAGGTACCTGCATGTGAGGAGTACGTTTTCAACTGGAGAGGAGGCAATGCATCTGACGGTGTTGCTGTGCCCAGTTAGGCGCTGCAGGACATCGCCTCTTCGCGTGTCATACACGACCGCTGCTGATGTGCTCTCATCAGGGCTGATCACAAAGTCCTCGTTGTAATTGAATGTTGCGACCAACCTTTTTTTCTTTGCAGTAAAAGAGGGTTTTGACAACAACAACATGTTGGTTAGATGATGAGAGGTGAGAGTGAACACTGTTTACAATATTAATAATTCATGAGAAAGGATTGCCATTCAAAAAAGAAAGAAAAAAACCTACAGATAGCACAACGCCGGTGTAGATGCGCAGAGGTCGGTAAGTGGAAAGGTCCCAAACGCGCAGTGACGAGTCTTTGCCACACGACAACAGATACTTGCCATTGATTGAGAACTCTATTGAAGATACCTATGGGCAATAAAAAAGTGGAAAGCAAAGCAGTGGCTCATGAGCAGCTGCAGAGTTTGACAAAAACAAAATCAAGTAGATCAACGTTTTGAGGAAGGAAGCGTTACGGCATATCCAGTGTGGGCATTAGGGATCGTGGCCACACATCGTGCACTGACACCATCCCACATTTTGATAGTACCGTCTCTGCCGCACGAGGCGTACATTCCAGCATCTCTTCTGTATCGCACCTGTGCACAACAGCGTTTGTCATTGATAGATATATCTTCGCTCTTTGTAATCTCAGAATTATAATATTAGAGAGAATTTATGTTGATCACTTGTATACCATGTTTACAGGGCCGTTGTGATTGTCCCTAAAGTTTGGTGCTGTGAAGGCTTGAAAGGTGGCTACATCATACAGCCGTATCATGGAATGCTTTGCGCCTGCTATTAGAAAATCACCTGAAGGATGAATATCTATACTTCTGAGAGGATGTGTGTCCTGTGTAATGGCAGCAAGAAGTATTGGTGTATGAACTGAAACTATGCTAAGAAAGCTTAAATCCGTTCATACCTGTATTTGTCGTGAGGATCTTCGTGCAGAAGGTTTTGAATAGTCAAAGTATTTGATGGTTGAATCTTTAGAACATGTCAGAAGGAGAGGCGAGAAAGGGTGAAAGCAGAGGTCACGAACAGCCTAAACATGGCAAACGGTTAAAAATGAGCGTTGTCATCACAATTGGGCGACTGGCTAGAAGGAAATATATAGAGATTTATACTTGGATATGATCATAAAAGGAGCGTGTGATAGGCCTGACCACACCTGCTTCCTCTCCTGTATCAGCATCTTTTTGCCCATAGTACTTCATCTTTTCCACATCAATCAACTTGACTGAGGTGTCTGTTGAACCTGTCGCCACAAGTTTGCCTTCAGGAAGAAATTAGTCAGGAAGAGAGAAGAGAGAGAGAGCAAAGAGATGTACTTGCCATCAGGACTGAACCTGGCACAGAGGCAGCTGCCCTTATGTGTAGTTATGTATCGTGTGATGAAGTTGGAGCTGGGTCTTGGAAAAGAGATGCCACGTGCTACCGAAGATGCATGAAGAACAGACAAAGAAGAAAAAAGCACATCAGTTGAGGAAGCCAGCAAACAAAATAGTTGGTATTCCAGAGAAGGAGATGATCAGCCGTGTGTGTGTGTGTGTGTGTGTGTGTGTGTTGAGAGAGCAGAGAGAGCAGAGACCTTGTTCCATCTCAAAATCTAAGCCATTTGGCTTTACGTTGTCATTGGTACCCGCCGGGTTCTGCTTTGCCTCCCAGGCCATTGTTTCACTTCCAAGCAGTGCTATTGTTCAAGAGAAGTTATGCAACACAATAAGATCATTAGCAACTACAAGAAGACTGTAACAAAGCAACACTGTATGGAGCGGAAAACAATAATAGATTTTGTAGCTTGCCTTTGTTCTTTTCAACCTTTTTCCCCAGAAGAGCAAGCTTGTACAGATAATCTGGTTCGACGTCGGGGGGCGTGGGCATCATGGTCGCCTCCTGAAGTGCTGTAGACACCTCCACATAGCCATCGTTCTCCAACTGGCTTGGTGTGTCAAAAAAAAAAAGGAGGATGAGAATACACACTCACACACCGAGTGAGAGCAACTTCATGCCGGCCAAATGCTTTTGGGCAGATGCAAACAGATAAAACATGCTCTGACACAAGCACAGAGAACCCTCGGAGGGGGACAAAAATTGAAAGAGAACACAATTCAAGTGTCTCAAGGTGGAGGCAAATAAAAGGTAGAGAAGAGAATGATTACCAAATGATTAAGCGATAGAGCTCACGTTTATCCATCTTGCAATGACCAATTGTCCCCCCCCCCTTCCTCCATTCCTCCATTCCTCTTCCTCCGTTCCTCCCTCTTCCTCCATTCCTCTTCCTCCATTTCTCTTCCTCCATTTCTCTTTCTCCATTTCTCTTCCTCCGTTCCTCCCTCTTCCTCCATTCCTCTTCCTCCGTTCCTCTTCCTCCATTCCTCTTCCTCCATTCCTCTTCCTCCGTTCCTCTTCCTCCATTCCTCTTCCTCTCCTCCTCTTCCTCCATTCCTCTTCCTCCGTTCCTCCCTCTTCCTCCATTTCTCTTCCTCCCAGCTGTCGGTTGTTGATAAAATTTCACACCTGGTGGGCTCTGGAAAGCCATTTGTGAGAACACACATAACAGAAGACCTTCTGAGATGAGTTTTCACTTCCTAAAACAAACGAGCCTTTTGAAAAGCTGGATTATTTATTTATAGTCTTAATGGTTCATAATGAAGGAAATGTTCATTGCTGCACTGTCTCTTTTGCTGTTTTTTAACTTGGCGTATCTCAGGCCGCAAGCATTGCACAGGGGCCTTTGTTACCAGAAAAACCAAAATGATCAATCTTAAATGAGATTATTTTATCTTAAATTCTCTGTCACTCAAGGTAGAAAGTACCTGTGGTCTGGCCCTCGTCTACAACAATCTGTAATGACTTGACAGTGTTCACACTGGCGAAGCAGTGGTGCCTTCCTCTTCCTTTTATTCTCCGTTGGGGTAACCTGGAGCTGTGTTAGTTCATGATGATGAATGCTGGTCGCCACATACCAGGTTGGGTGTCTGGACCTGACTCGGAATGGGATTGGCACCAGCAACAAGCTGATTGGCAGTTGCCACGATCTGGTCCGCAGCGCTGAGGATGAGAGTGAAGTCCCTTCCCTCAGCCTCGTAGTTCTCTTCGATGTACCTGACGGAATTGAGCAGCTGACCACAAAAGACACAAGAACTGCAGTTAACAAACTGTGTGTGTTTGCACCTCCTGTGCAACCATCAGCTGGTTGCCGAAAAAGATGAACTTGTTGAGTTGTAGTTGAATACCAGGACCCAACTGGCAGAGTTATCACGTTGGACGGGCTGCTGTTCTACGTTCATGCTCTCTCCAGTTATCATTCTCTCTTGGATTGGTGGCTGCAGCTTGTAGTAGTAGTACTGTTTGTAAATTTTGCACCTGAGCGATGTGAAGGGTGATGCTGGAACTGAAAACAAACAACTTCTATTTATAAATGAGATGATGAGGTCGATGACAACCCATCAACATGCAGGGCAGATGACTTGTTGCAAATCTCCCCCTTGCAAGTGTTGATGTAGTGACCTTATAGGTCTTGAAGTTCAGTCAAGTTGCACCTTTTTTTTCGCGCAAACATTCCACTTCCCAATCAATTTGATCATATCTTATAGAGTAGGTATGATCGAAGTATACCTCTAGATTGCATTTGTGTTCAGTGAGGGTGGTGACATGCATCCAATGAATCAAACCCCATTGGACTTTTTTTCATTCAGAAAGATGTAGAGCTGGCAAAATCTGTCGGTACCAAAGTGAAGGATAAGAGACACATGTTCACCATTGTACAAGTCTAGACTTGTCCTTGGAACATACTTGTTTCGTCCATACAACTCTTGCTTAGATCCTGTCTGTGACGTAAAGTAGAAAGTAGAAAGAGTAACACTTCGATTTTGTGTCCGGTTTAGGGAATTTGGGATACTGAAGGAACTCATTTTGTTAAAACAATGGACAAATGTTGTTCTGACTGTTAACCAAAGGAGAAGTGATGAAAAAGAGAGGAAGTTTGGTGTGAAGTGTGGTCACAAAGTGTTAGGGCCTGCCCTGACAGAGGAAACGATGGGAACTAGGGACGACTATTGATCAGGGGGCAGCCAGACACGTACCCTGAAGAAGAAGAAGAAGCATCTCAATGGCCATGGCGACGAGCCAGGATTGACCAGGGCCAAGGGAACCAGGCTGTTTCAAAAAGAAAGAGAAAGAGTTCATTGATGCCGTCTGCCATTTTTGTGAAGAAAGGAATCTAATGATTTAGATCTCTTGTTTTACACATGTGACGATGCTGTTTCAGAAATCTTGTTTACAATGAAAGAAGGTGGAATGATCAATCAATCAATAGAAATCATTACAGGAGCACTTGCCATCTTTGTTGAAATGGTGGAACCGCTTGGTGGCGTTGTGGCGGGTGCATTTCATCGTTCATCACAAACTTGTGGGTCTTGCCTGCCACCTCAATCCAACTCATTCCAGGAATCTTCTTGGCGCCCTTGTCGTTCATTGTCTGTCTGACCTTAAATGCTTCTTCCCAGCGTCCCGCTGCAGCAAGGGTATTACTAAGTGCCACATAGATGGCAGCATCTCGAGGATAGAGCTCTAGCAGTAAAGCAGCAATACGTTCGGCCCGCTCCACATCCTGATAACAGTTTATAGAAATATTAACTTGGCCCAGATAGAAGAAGTAAAATTGATTACTGTTTATAACTACCTTTTGCACTCGACAGGCCCCAAGCAATGTCATCCATGTCACCCTGCCAGCAGCCATTGGCATGTCGCTTATCAGCTTCTCGGCCTCATCCAGCCGTCCAACACGCGCAAAAAGATCGACCATACAATTATAGATCTGTTCTGTTAGCACTACGTTACGTTGCATTGTTTTGAAAACAGTCATTCCCTCATCCACAAGTCCCTGGTGACTGCACGAAAAGATAACCGTTGTCCAGGTGATCTCGTCTGGCACGAAGCCTTGCTGTTGCATTTGCTGCAAGAGCTCTAGCACTGTTTTGGCCTGGCCAAGTTGACCATAGGCTCGAAGCAACACATTCCAGCTGATCGTGCTGTGGTTCTCAATCTTGTTAAAGACCTCATGTGCTTCAGCCAGACTCGCACATCGGCCGTACATGTCGACTAACGTGCTTTCCACTATGGGGTCTGGCAATAGTCCGCTAGCAATGATTTCCAAGTGAAGCTGCTTACCCTGTTGAAGCGACTGTAGACTTCCACAGGCCTGTAGCGCACTGATGAATGTGCACTTAGTGGGTGTGACGCCTCGTCCTTTCATTTGGGCAAAGAGATCCAAGGCCTTCTCTTCAAGCCCATGGTGAATGTGTGCTGCAATCAGCATGTTCCAACTGATAACATCGTGTTCAAGCATACCATCAAATATGCGCCATGCATCCTCCAAGCTTCCGCACTTGGCGTACATGTTGATAAGTGTGTTATGTACAACGAGGTTGGGTGTGATCGTGTTGTTGTTGAGCAGCTCAGCATGCAATGCTTTGCCTTGTTCTAAGTTGCCTTCAATTGCACAGGCCCGGAATACGCTCACAAAACTCATATTGTCTGGTCTGATGCCTTGTGTTTGCATCTGCTCGAACAGCTCGAGAGTTTCTTTGCCTTGTCCATGTTGTACATAGGCTGCCAGCATGGCGTTCCAGCACTGCAGGTCTCGCTGCTTTATGTCATCGAATACGTGACGAGCTTCAGCCAAACTGCCACATTTGGCATACATGTTGAGCAATGCTGTGTGCAGTATGATGTCGGACTTGGTTCCATTGCTATTGAGCAGCTCGGCGTGCAATGCTTTGCCTTGTTCTAAGTTGCCTTCTAGTGCACAGGCCCCGAACAGGCTCACAAAACTAACATTGTTTGGTCTGATGCCTTGTGTTTGCATCTGCTCGAACAGCTCGAGAGCTTCTTTGCCTTGTCCATGTTGTGCATACGCTGCCAGCATAGCAGTCCAGCACTGCAGGTCTCGCTGCTTTATGTCATCAAACACGCTACGAGCTTCAGCCAAACTGCCACATTTGGCATACATGTTGAGCAATGCTGTGTGCAGTATGGTGTCAGACTTGGTTCCATTGCTATTGAGCAGCTCAGCATGCAATGTTTTGCCTTGTTCTAAGTTGCCTTCTAGTGCACAGGCTGCTAACACGCTCACACAACTCGCGTTGTCTGGTCTGATGCCTTGTATTTGCATCTGTTCGAACAGCTCGAGAGCTTCTTTGCCATGTCCATGTTGTACATAGGCTGTCAGCATAGCATTCCAGCTGACCACATCGCGTTCGGTCATTTGATCAAACTGCTGGCGAGCCTTTTCCAACTTGCTGTGCTTACTGTAGAGGCCAATGAGCTTGTTGTACAAGATGAGCGTAGGAGAGATTTGCCATCGATGCATGAGACTGACGACCTCCTCAACGTCTTGAAGCTTGAAACTGTTTTGTGGCGCCTTACAAAGTGTAAATATCAGCTGGCTGCAATCAAGCGCATTCGGTTTGAAGGATGCTAGCGTTGCCCCACTCGTTTGAACCTTGTGCAGTAACCTTCTGGCAGTGATGGTATCCGCGCTCATCAAACAGGCTCTCGCTAGGAGCCCGAAGGTGAAGTTGTCTAGTGGCAGATGCAGCCGGTCGATCTCGTCCAGAAGGGCCACCGCGCGACTTGGCTGCTTTACAGCCAGGCACATTCTCATCAGCCCACTCAACGCTCTCCGCAGTGCAAACCCTTGTTGCCCCCCCCCTAGCCAATCGCGAAACCAAGTGATCGTATACCTCAAACGCCAGGTTGAGATCGCCCTGTGCATTGCGTTGGCGGTACTTTTCTATCTTCGCCAATGCTTCATTCACATCATCTGGCTTGTGCACTTTTTCTTTGAAAGCCTCTGACTCTGCCCGGCCTTTCTCATGCAGCTTTGTCACGTGATCTTGCTTCACATTTTTGCTAGCCCTGCTGCCAATGTTGCCCCTGCAGGGGGCGGGGACCGCCCTGGGTAACAGGTGAGCACAAATGCACAAAGAAGGGAAAGCACCCCTACCCACCAGTAGTGACAGCAAGCCTTCTTGTAGGCAGCGCCCAATGCCAGCGCATAGGGTGGTTTCTCAGCGAGGCAACATCCACCACCAAAGAGAGCAAAGGCCTCTTCTGCTGCAAGCTTCCCCCAAACCTCACACGAGCATGCACCCCCCAAGTGTAAGTGGAGACCAGTCCACTCCGCAATCCAGATAATTGCATCTCTTATCTTCCTTTCTTCAATCTTGTCTCCCCCCCCCCAAAGACAGCTGTCACCTAACCTCGTTAAGGTGGCGCCCAGCTCTGCTGTTGTGTTTAGGCTCCAAGTTTGAGGTCTGGGCCACCATTTGGCTTGGTGTAAGTGTTTCTTGTTAAATTAGAATGAAGCTTGAAGTGTGAGCCAGTGGTGTTGCATAAAATGTTGTTTGAGGGTTTTTTGCTAAGAGACAATTGATGATTGTTTGAGTAAATCTTCATTATATCATAACGATATGCAATATCTAAGCGATGGCACGTTTAACTTTTGACAAGAGGTAGGTACTGACTTGAAATGCATTAAAAGTAGAGGCATCTGTGCCAGTGATCTTTCTGTTAGATGATGATGCTTGAGGCTTGCCATTGCATCTCTCTCAAGTTAGGTTACCTAATGGAGGTGCACACAACAAAGTTACAATTATACTTGCCTCATGGATGTTGTAACTTTATATGGCAATCAACAGCCCCTGATGAAACATTTTAGATCTATTGACTGCACTGTTATCACTATCATACCTGTTGAGTCCCCTTCATTTTTCATAAACAAATGGCCAACAAATAAAAAAATTAATGAAGTCTTTAAAGTGGGCGGTCTTTCTTGTTTTTAATCATGAACTGTTTTTTCTTTTTTTTTTGCATGTGCAAAATAACCTGTTTGAAGTAGCAAGCCCAGTAAGTGAGCAAAGATGCAAGCTTGCCATGCAGCACTAGTCTGTCAGTTCAAGTAACCCTGTAGTGCAACAATTGTGTATTGTTCATTGTCGAACTATTTACCTTTAGAAGCATCAAGAAAGAGCATTTGAGCATTTTCCCAACATGGAATTGACAGGAGTGATCCATTCCCACCCATTGGTGGATTGCTCACTGGCCAGGCCAGAGCCTTGAGGCTTGTTGAGAAATAGATAAAGCATCATTTCCAACAACGTGTGTTGGCCTGCACGCACTTCAATGGCCCTCTTGTGGATCTTCTCCTTGCCCTTGGTGGCACTGTGCCTCATTGCTGTGCTTGGCCTTGCCTACCTTCTCTACGTACGACACACGCTCACAACTGTGCTGACTATGGATGGATGGATGAATGAATGTAAAAATCTGCTTACTGATTTTTTTTTAAAATCAAAATCAAAAGTTAAATGCTCAGTTTCCCAAGACGACGATCCCACAACCAAAGGAAAAGAGCAGACTATGGGGTCATCTGCCTGCTCTCTTGGCAGTGGCAGCTTCGCAATTGTTTGATGCAGGCTTCGCAGTCTTGAATCGTCAGCTGGGAGATATTTACTGCCTCGATCTGCCTCTGCCCACCCCCACACGATTAATAATCGTTAATGACCTTGATGTACCTCAACTCCCACTAGCCTCTTCCTGTGATCTTTTTTGCGTTTTTGACCACAAACAGATCTTTGCGTTACAATATTCCCAAACTCAAAGTTTTTTTTTCTAATTTTCTAATTTTTTTGTGGCAATCCCAAAGCTTGTGAAACAGATCATCCATGATGATCCTCCAAAATCAGATTATAGCATTAAGAGCTTTCTGGGCCAAGGCCTTGTAATGACACAAGGCGAGATATGGAAACATGACAGAAGGTTTTCATTTTCATTTCACACTTGGCCCTCAATCACAACACACAACGAATACACTCTGCTTTACTAATTCGCTGTGTGCACTGACATCAGACTGCTCAATCCAGTGTTCAATAAGAGATTCATGAGAAGCATCGTCCTTCCTGTTGTAGTCAAGCACTGTGAGAGGCTCATTGAACAACTCATTTCCATACCTGCCTACAACATGGTTCGTGTTATATAATATACCTGACATGCTGTCACTCTGTCTCTCAGCTGTTAACATCTTGATTTGCATTTAGGTTGATCTGAGTGTTCACTTCAGGAGACAGACTCTAGATATTATAGCAGAGGCTGGTCTTTCCCAAGACTTCCAGTTTCAGAAGAACCCCAACCATCCCTTCCTAACTAACATGATGTCAGTCTTTGAAGAGTATACAAAGAGAGAAATGAACCCTTTGAGGTAATATTCCATGAATGGTGTATATTATTTATTTATTGACATTTAATATGTACATTCATCCTTCGTTCATGCCAGGAAATATATCCACTTGTGGGCAGCATGGGAGCATGAAAAGAAACTCCAAAACATTAATGACTATTGCAAGAAGCTGGTCTTGGAAGAGAAGCAAAACATGAAAGTTAATGAGAACAACAACAACAACAATAATGGAGAACCTGAAAGCATCCTTTCTGTCTTAGTAAAGGTGAGTCTCGCTTTAGCTCTGCAAAGTGACCTACCACTGACAGGGCCTTCTTCTTAATAGGATTCTGAAGAGGGGTCTCAGCCAGTATCAAGGATAGTGGACCACATTAAAACTTTCCTGTATGGATGGATCCATCTCTCATCTGTCTATTCAATACACTTGTTAGATAGCTGTTTAATCTTTATCTTCATATTTAGGTTTGCAGGGCATGACACGACAACGACACTGCTCAGCTTTGCTGTTGCAATGATCTCTCAAAATAGGCACATCGAAGAGAAAGTCTTCGCCGAGGTAGACAGCGTGCTTGGAGACAGCATGAGCCCCACACACGACGACATACCCAACTTTAAGTATCTGAAGATGGTAATGTTGAAGAAGAAAGGAAGGATATAAGCAGTTATATAGCAAATGCCTTAGTTGTATGGAGATTAATGCATATATATATATCTTTACATTGTTGGTGTGTGAGCAGGTGTTGAAAGAGACCCTGAGGGTGTTTCCTCCTGCAGCGACTGCCCGCCTGCTCGCCCCAGGCTACAAGCTGGGTGAGCACACTGTGAACTTCAAGCGTACCCATGTGGTCATCTCTCCATACACCATACAACATCACCCACACATCTGGAAGGTAAAAAGCCCTTTTTAGTTCGTTCCTTTAAACCATCTCTTCAACATTTTCTTTATCTTTATCTTTAGGACCCTGAAACTTTTGATCCAGAGAGATGGACCCCTGAAAACTCCAAAGGCAGACATCCCCTTGCATTCCTTCCGTTTCTTGCTGGAAACAGAAATTGTATAGGCCAGGTCTTTAATCTCTCATCTCTCTCTCTCTCTCTCTCTCTCTCACACACACACACCACCGAATCTGCTCACCATGCATTTCATAGTGGCTAACTTTTCAATCTCTTTCTCTGCTCTCCTTATTTCACATACATACATACGTATCACAGCAATTTGCGCTGATGGAAGCAGTGGTGGTGCTCTCCATGCTGTACAAACGGTTGTACTTCAGATCTGCATATGGTCATGTGTGCAAGATGGGCTACAGGATCACCAACGTTCCCGTCGATGGTCTCTGTGTCGTAGTACACAAACGCCAATGACACATGTACCTAGAATAGTGTTTTCCTACAGACTCAGTTTAAATAGATTCTATTCCCACCAGAAGCTGACAGAGAAGCTTGTTTCAAGAGAGCGAACGTGATGCCAATACTTGGGGGGAATATAAAGCATTTCGCCTGGAGCTAACACGCATTGTTGACCCTTAGCTTGCTCAAACAGAGGGAAGGACTCTAAGTTGGGGTTCTCCACATCCACCTTTATACACGGAAGGAAAAGGCTCAGGCAAGGGCGTGACACAGGAATAGAAAGGGGGCAATGAGAAGAGACGCTTAAAACTGATACCTGGCTCGTATTGAAAAGGGTTTTGCCTGAGTGTGGGTACAAGCAGTTGGTGAATTGAGAAGAGTATATAGTGATACGCTTGGAGCCAACGACTTGCGAGAGCAGGTTGTGATATGGGTCATGGTGAAGAGGAGAGACTGTGCCCCTTGGGCCGAACCAAGCCTGAATCTTGAACGTGTCACCTTTTCATTAAGCGTTTGTTAACATGGCTCTCCGTTTGTTTGAAATCTTGAGGTACGTGGTAGGTAGAGTTACTATCTCCAAGGCCACAGTAATCAGGAACTCCAAAATCTTTTCGCAACTCTGGCATACATGGGAACATTATATTAGTAGTCGAATAAGATGGCCTACAGTCCCCACCACAGTGATCATGCCTTATGGCTAACCATACAGTCCACACACACTCACACTAAAATCAATTATGAAGCAGTTGATGGTAGCCATACCAGGTATTAATTCAAAGAGTTCTATTTGAGCAAGATATCCAGTTGCCTGTGGCTGGCCAGACGACGAGGTCACAAATCTATCCACGAAGTCGGAAAAGGTCATCAGCTGCTGCTTCCAGCTAGGGTCCAGATAATTAGGACCCACTTCAATAGGAACGGTGCGAGGTCCTTGTAAGTGAGAGCAGAGAGAGAGGGTAAGTCACAGTAAGGCCTTGCGAGGAAGAGAAGGACAGTCATAACTCTCCTTGGTAAGAGAGGAGAGAACACTTGTCAAGTGCTAACTATCATACCAGCCACTCGTTTGAGGTAGTGCAAATCCTTCCAAGGTCTCTCATTCAGAGCTGGCCAGCCAGCCATTGCCCCAGTGATGATAACAGGCTTGCTGGGGATCATATATTCAACTAGAAACCGCTCAAGAGAAGGAGCTTTAATCCTTTCAATTTGTTGGTAGGGAATTACAGAGCTTGGCGTTTCTTCTGAAGAAGGAAGAGGTTTGTCATCATGACCGTGATTACCACTCCCTGCAGCGTAGCAAACCAATGTGTTAAGAATGAGAAGACAGAGAACCCCATGTGCTTTGCTTGTACCTTCCTGCCACTGTGGCATCTCTTCTCTCTTTCGTTTCCTCAACTGTTCGCTCTCCATCGTTTCATCTGAAGGGCAGGCCGGTGGCGTGGGGGTTGATGTGTGCATAACGCTTTGAATATCTGATATGAGGGTATGTAGATTCTGTCCAACCGTCTTTTCCACAGTGGGACCAGCCATGAGCAGAGCCAAGTCGAGTGCACTGAGCGCTTCCTTGTAAGATTCAGTTTGCAGCAAGCACAAAGCCTTTATCAATGATCCATGGGCATAGAGCTCTCTCCATGCCTGAGAAACCAAACCAGCTCTTCGTTAATCTGTCTCATAACTATAACTACATGCAGTTATGCAGAGGGGGGGATGGAGAGAGTAAGCTTGCCATGTTGACTTCTTTCCAGTTGCCTTCATGCAGCTTTTCCCAGGCCAGCTGCTGCAACTCATCTGCATGGGATTCTGCTCGCTGAAACTGCTGGGCGTTTGCATAAGCGACGCAACACTGCAGCTGCTCAAAGGCAATCGTGCTGCCCTCCGCCAACAGGGCTGCAATACAACACAAAGAGACAGAATTGGAGCTTGCACAGTATTGGGAGGAGAAATAAGGATGGCACACTAAAAAGATGAACTTTCACCTCCTGCCTACCTAAACGCAACTTCTCAGTGGGTGGACTCAGCGGAACAGATAAGCTTGAACTGAAGAAAACTGCATCTTGTCCTTGCATTCTCTCTCCTCTGGTCGAGCTCCCCCCCCCAAACTAAATGAAATAAAACCATTTCTAAAAAAAATCATAGCATTCTGTATCTTGTGTTGTGGTTTGGTTTGGTTTGGTTTGGTTTGTTTGGCTTCGCCTTTTGAAACATTCCTCTTTGAAACCATGTCTCTGGTTGTTGTAGTAGTATTGATTATTACATCACCCTGAAACGGCGTTCACCAGGTGCAGCATACGGACAGCCTTGGCTCTGTGCCCATTGCAGCACCCCCAAATGGCCTCCACGAGCAGCATTTGAGCATGTCTGTTCGTCCCAGGGACAGCCTTGGCTTCTTGCCCATTGCAAGACATCCAAATGGCCTCCACTAGCAGCATTGGCACATGTCCACTCATCCCAGGGACAGCCTTGGCTTCGTGCCCACCGTAACACCTCCAAATAGCCTCCACGAGCAGCATTTGAGCATGTCTCCTCGTCCCAGGGACAACCTTGGCTTCTGACCCATTGTAACACTTCCAAATGGCCCCCTTCAGCAGCAAAGGAGCATGTTCTCTCATTCCAAGGACAGCCTTGGCTTCTGACCCATTGCAAGACATCCAAATGGCCGCCATTAGCAGCATTGGCGCATGTCCACTCATCCCAGGGACAGCCTTGGTTTCTGGCCCATTGTAGCACTTCCAATTGACCAGTCTCAGCAGCATCGGCACATGTTTGCTCATCCCAGGGACAGCCTTGGCCCCTGGCCCATTGCAACACCTCCAAATGGCCTCCACTAGCAGCATTGGTACATGTCCATTCACTCCAGGAACAGCGTTGGCTTCTGGACCATTGTAACACTTCCAAATGGCCTTCAGCAGCAGCATTGTTACATGTCCACTCATTCCAGGGACATCCCTTTGTTCGTGCCCATTGCAGAACCTCCAAATGGCCTCCAGCAGCAGCATTGGCACATGTCTCCTCATCCCAGGGACAGCCTTGACTCTGTGCCCATTGTAATACCTCCAAATGGCCTTCCGCAGCAGCAATGGAGCATGTCTCCTCGTGCCAGGGACTGCCTTGGCCCCTGGCCCATTGTAAAACCTTCAAGTGGCCTCCACGAGCAGCTTCATCAGTGAATGAACAACAGGCAGTGAAAGGAGGGGGGAAATGCTCTGTTGCCCAGAGAAGGCGATGCCATCTTTGGCACACGCTCCCACATACAATAAGCCACACTGGATCCAAATGTTCGACAAGGATTTTTAACAAAATCTCATTGGGAAGTACCTCAAAGAAATCAAGATGCATGTTTTTTGACTGTTGTTGCAACATCAAAAAACGAAACGAAGGTTGACAACAAAGAGACTAAGGCCCAAGAGTATTTTGGAGAATTCCTTCTTTCTTCTTTCTCCAAAAATGTCCTTTTGTAATTCGATTGAACTTTTTGCTCTGGTGGAAAAACGCAGGGGTAGGGAGGGGTAAGAAGGGTTAGGGTTAGGGTTAGGGTTAGGGTTAGGGTTAGGAGTGTCCTTTCCTCTTTCTTTTTCTTTTCATTTTCAAAATTACTTTTGCTCTCTCTCAGAGCAAAATACTATTTCTCTTTTCTCTTTCTCAGAGAACCAAAATTCCCCCAAACAAAACTACACAACACCTGTTCTGCCCTAGATTTGTTGTTGTTTTTGGAGAGGTGAATGTTTAATTCAATTCGCTTGGCCCTCAGAAGGGTCAATATACAAGGTGAGGAAGAAGAAAAGAGCATTTCCTTCTTAAGCGACGATGAGCGGGAACTTGATCGACACCGCAGAGAATCTTCACAGACCACTGACAAGGAGGAAAGCAATCCACTCCTCTATGATCACGAGGAGGAGGCCAATCCTATAGAGGAGGCGACAAACTTCATCCTGAAGTTTGTTCACACACTGCAAAGCAGTGGAGCACCGTCAGATAAAGTTGAAGAAAAGGCCACAACATTGAGTAAAAAGCTGGGCGTGGAGGCGTCCTTTCTGGTTTTTCCCACAGCCATTGTTGCCTCCTTTGACAAAGGTGCCACTCACCTCATCAAGACTTCTCCATCAACAAACTGTGAGACGCTGCTACTTGCCAATGATCTTTCTAACACCCTTGTGCGAGGTAACCTGCAGCTCTGTCACACTGCTCCCCCCCCCCAAACACATCACTGTTTCGTGCATCTGTGGTAGTGCTGGCACACTCGTCTTCCATAGGAATGAGAAGAAGCAAACACTTAATTAATTTGTGTGGGATGTTGTAGGGGAGGTAAGCTTGTCCAGTGCATGCCTCAAGCTGGACCAGATCATAGAGGCGGACTCCAGGTAACTAAACAATTTAAATATACCAAAAACTCCTCAATATAAGACTATATAAGGCTTTAATGCTTCTCTTGATTTGTAATTCCTTCTTGTATTGCCTTTCTTCTTATCCTTTTGCACATATGTGTGTTCTTGCACTCAGCTATCCATTGTGGCTGAACCTTCTGGCGTTTGGCCTATCGGCTGGCGCCATTGCTCCATTATTCTTTAAAGGGGGTTGGTTGGATGCGCTTGTAAGCTTTATTTTGGGTTTCATTGTGGGCCTCTTGATATGGGTCTGTGGCAAGATTGTAAGTAGCCTGTTTCCTCACTCTGATGTGCTGCACTCAGCATATACAAACGACAGAAACTGAAGTCTTTTTGTGAAGGTGCCTTTAGGTGGACTTTTGGAAGTTCTTTCTGCTTTTGTTGTGTCAGTGTTGGCCAGTATAGTGGGGCATTTGGTGGATGATACTTGTCCTGGCGGTATGACTATTGCAGGTAATACTTGAATATAACTCTTTGCTCCTGTTATGTCTGAAATTGCTTCTTTTTCTTTTTGTACAGGTATCGTGTGGTTGCTGCCAGGATTAACATTGACAATTGCAATGCAAGAGCTTGCTGCCTATAGTTTTGTTGCAGGAACTGCACGAATGTTCTATGCTGTGCTGATGTTGTTAGAACTTGGCTTTGGTATTATTCTGGTGACATTCTCTTTGTTATGATCATTTTTGTTTGAAACTCAACAAACAGTTTATATTGCAGGTTTAGCTGTTGGAAGCCGTTTAATGGATTGGATCTGGCCACATGAAATGATTGTCCAGTGCAATGGACTATCAGAGTGGTACAATTTCTTATTTTTGCCTCTGGTGATAGTGAGCTTCAATATTTTACTGAAGGTATCATACAGTGCTGTCTCTTTTCCTCTCTATCACCACCGTTTTTTTTAAGTTGTTTATATTCCATTGCAGGCTCACATTTCTTGGCACTGGGTCCCAATGTGTTTGGCATCATCTGTTGGTTATGTCATAAGTTGGGCTGCATCTACATATGCAAATTTTGGAGATGATACAGCATCTGCATTATCTGCTTTTGCTGTCGGTATTATTGGTATGAGTGAGAAAACTCAAAATGAACCAAGCAATCCCTAGGGATGAGTGTGGCTGATCTGTTGCGCTCTTCTCAGGCAATCTATATGCAAGGTTTACAGGCCATCCTGCTGTCATAGTGATCGTTGCTGGAATAGTGCTGTTAGTGCCAGGATCCATTGGGCTGAGGGGTAAGATAGATTAATTAGAAAAACTCATCACTCTGCACAGCTTAAACCCTTCCCTGAATTTAAGAGATATTAAGTTTCGTTTCATATCGTTTCTTGCAATAGGCGTCAATGCTTTGATACAAAATGACGTAGTGCAGGGCATACAGTTTGGTTTCAATATGCTTTCGATAGCTCTGTCTATTGCAGTCGGTTTGTGTTCCACGTTTTTTCACTGCAAGTGAGCAAGCTAGCAACCTGCTAACCTAGTCTCTCTCCTTTTTTTACCTTCTTCTTTACTTTGAATATCAGGATTACTGGTCTCCAATGTAATATTTCGAATGAGAAGTCATACACGCTTTTCAAAGTATATGTGAGCAAAGATGTTTTGTTGTTTTCAACAATATTTTTGTTAATTGTACAAATTAAGAACAAATATGTTTTTTTGATGTTTCCCACAACCAACGCCACACACACCTGCAATTTTTATTTTTGTTCTGCTCTGGAATAATTCAGAAATCGTATTATGAAAGGCCCATGGTGTTTTTTTTCTTTGAGAAGAGTGTAAAAAGATAATAATAATAATAAAAGAAAAGAAGACAAGAAGATGAAGACACTTTTGGCCACAACTAAAACAGGAAGAAGAAGAAAAACGGTATTGATCCAGAATGGCCTAGAAAATTCAGGAATGATCCGTATTTGATCGGATGAATCCGCATGGCTCTCGCTCAACCGAGACAAAAGGTTACCCCCAAATTGTGTGCACAGTTTGCATCTGTGTCCTGTGCCCAAGTGCCACTTTTGAAGTTGCCCCAGGAGTGACCGAGTGAGCTGATTCCTCAATTCCCAATGCACATAAGGTTTGCATCTCTTGTGATTTCCCCCCTCCCCAATGGGGAATCTAATCACTTTTGACCTCCAGAATTTCGAGAACACTGTTCGCAGCAGCAGTGAACTTTGAGACCTCCAGAATTTCGAGAACACTGTTCGCAGCAGCAGTGAATCCAAGAGGAGGATTTGTGGTTCAAAGTAGTCGTGCCATTCTCTGTGTTGCCACTACAACCCCACACCAAAGAGCTCCTAATCGTACGTAACCCCCGCTCCCACTCTGTCCAAAACCTCTGCGTATGTTTAACATTGCGTTCCTTTTTCTTGTAACACTTTGTTGTGCTACAGCGCAGTGGAACTGCTGTTCGCATCGCCTGTTCAGTTCTTTGGGTGGTAAGCTACTTTCTTTGTTTTCTCTTAAGCCAATTGAAGCTTCATATTCCTTGCAGAGCAGATAACAACACACAGAGAGTATAGAGTAGACTCTGACAAACCAGGAGTAGAGAGAGACGAATGGCTCTAAAAGCTTTAGTGCAATTCTCAGCCAATTATTTAAACAATGTTAGAAACGAGCAGTCAAACGGAACAAATAAATGATCCCGAGGCAGAACTTCGACTCCTACAAACATCTCCAGCTGTCGGTGCAGAGTACATACCCTAGCCTCTTCTCTCCTCTCTCCTTCTTTGTTGCTATGTGCACCATTCTCTCTTTGACATTTAGAAAACGCCAATGCGAGTAAGCTTGCTTGCTCCTTCTCTCCCTCATAGCTTACGCTGATACCTCTATGTCTTATCCGAATCTAAAGTACCTTCCTCCAGTGACACTTACCATACATCTTTGCTCGGTGCTCTTTTTTCTCCTTTCAGACGTTTGACAGCTTTGATAAAGCTCTTACTTAAGAATACGACCAACCAACACAGCGATTTAGACCAACAAATATTTGAGCTCATGCTTCGGGTCCAAGGGAAAGTAATTGGTAAACATAGTTTTAAAGACTTAGGCAGTTCTAAAGTCGTATTAATTAGCTAACTGCCATCTTAACTTACTTTCTAAGAGGATATAAATATGCTCTTGGAACCTTTAGCACATTTCCCAAATTCTATACAGTCTGCTTTTCTGTTGCTGGATGTCGCCAAGAAGCAAAACCTCGTGCCTGACACAGCTACCTTTAATTCACTCATACGAGTATGCTCAAGGCAGGGAAAGGTCGACAAGGTGTGCATCACTTTCAACCTGAAATGTTATTCCTTCAACTCATCTAATGCATTACTCTTTCTGTGCTGTTGTGTTCGTAGGCTTTCGAAGCTTTTGACTTGATGAGAGAGCAAGGCGTTGTGCCCGATCAAATGACGTTTACAACTTTAATATCTGCTTGCAGTCATCGAAAGAGTATGCAGCGTGCCTTTAGTCTACTGGAGATGATGAAAGAGCTTAAGATTTCACCAGATGCAATCATTTACAATGCTCTGATCAACATTTGTGCAAAGAACGCACAAACAGACCTTGCTTTAGATGTTTTGGAGAAAATGCGTGCTGAGAATTTGACGCCAGATATTGTAAGCTATAATACTCTGATCAGTGCTTACTTGAACTCGGGCCAAATGAGTAAGGCGTTTGAAACGTTTGGAGAAATGCGGAAGATTGGATTGCATCCTGATAACATCACTTTCACCACTCTTATCAACGCATGCCTGAAGAGCGAAGCACACTCAAACAGAGTTTTGCCATTGATTGACATGATGATAAAGAGCGGAGTTAAGCCTGATCGGGTCGTATTCATATCTTTGATTGACTTCCTGGGAAGGAGCAAAGCCATAGACAGAGCGTTTACGGTGATTGATGTCATGAAACAGAGCAACATTCAGCCCAACTTGGTCACTTTCAACACTTTGATGAATGCTTGTGCAAAGAATGAAAATTTGGGGAAGGCAATGCAAGTTTTGCAGCTCATGGAAAGAGAGAACATCCGACCCGACGTTGTCTCCTACACAGCACTTATTGATATCTATGGCAAACAATTAGGCTTGGATAAAGCGCTGCTGGTGTTGGATGACATGATAGAGAGGGAGATAAAGCCAGACGTGGTTATTTATAACAAACTTATTCATTTATGCATTCAAAAGCAAGATCTTGGCATGGCTCTTCAAATTGTTGACAAGTTGAAGAAGCAGAAGCTCACGCCTGATATTGTAACATTCAAGTTTCTCATGACACTCTGTAGAAAGAACAACGATTTGGAAACCGCTTTTGAGATACTGCACATGATGAGGAAGGATCACAACAACGTTCCTGATGCTTCCATCCTGTATTCATTGATCGAGTTGTGTGTAAATACCACAAATGTGGATAAAACATTGGAAGTTTTGGACATGATCAAGAGCAGAGGCATATCTCCCAACATCTCAATCTTCAACCCTATTTTAGACCTTTGTGCACGAGTGAAAGATGTTGATAAGGCTTTTAAAGTTATCGAGATAATGAAGTCCAACAAAATTCTTCCTAACAAGACTACAATGATGTCGTTGCTTAATATCTCCACGAAGAACCTTGATCTTGGCAGGTAAACGCCCCTATCACAAACTGTCACACCCCAGCATTAATTCTGATGTTAATAACATAACTTCATTGACTTGTATTTCTTATCCATTTGCAGAGCCCTCCAAGTGTTTGAAATAATGAAACACAACAGGATACTTGACGTCACGCATTATAATGCCCTCATAAATCTATGTGCGAGGAAGAAAGACATTGCGCAGGCCTTTGGCATTTATGATTATATGATATCATCTGCCGTCCGTCCAGACACGACAACCTATATCTCTCTGATCGATGCATGCGGTGGAACAAATAATTGGCACATAGGCCTAAGCCTCCTTGAAAAGGTAACACTACCATCATTCTTTCATTGAAATCAGAGTTGCCTCGCTAGAGTCAACATGCACATAACCATCTCCCTTCTTAATGTATATTAACAGAATGCCTGCATCTTCTATTCCTTTTTTAAATCACTATCACTTCTCTCTCTCTCTCTCTCTCTCTATCATTGTGAACTACTAACAATTTGTTCTCTTTTGGCCATTCAGATGGAGCGAGAAGGAATAGAGCCCGGTGTGAAGAGTTACAACGTTTTGCTCCGCCATTGTGCAACAGCGCGAGACAAAGAAAAGGCTAAGCTCGTTCTTGCACACATGCGCCAAAGAAACATCAATGAAGATTCCATCACGAGTTCTCTCAAGGATAGTCTACAATTGTAGCTCTTTTCTGCAGATGCAGAGCAACTTTAATAATGAAATGCTTCCCTCACTTCTTCATGACTGCAAACCACTAATTTAACTAACATTTTGTTTATTATTGAAGAATTAGATGATCGTAGCGAGTCTGACACTGAACTTGATAGTACCCTCAGGAGACACAAATTCACATCGCTTGTGGGCTACGTCGTCCCAGAGGTATGGCTTCAGGAAGTCTTTCCATCCCCATGCTGTATTCAGCGACGTGTAGAGATCACTGGTGCTTATCGCCTGTGAACGGCCCGTCGCTGTAGCAAACAAGAAAGCGCAGAGACAAATATGAGTTCTTGGAACAATTGATAAAATGGACAAGGCATATGAAATAGAGAGAAATGACATCATACAAGTATTCTTCACTTGGATTGTGGCTCTAACGTTGAGGTAGCAATTATCATTCTTTTTGGAAGAATTCAAGATGGGCATTCTGTTGACGTAGAGGTATAGACCACAGGTATGTCTCTCTTCTACTTTCTCGTGGCTAAGTTGAAGATTGCTGAAAGAAGAGATGATCATTTAGGATTGTATTTACATAGACAGTGAAAGAGGGAGAGATCACATACAAATAGTATCCATTATGGTGGAAATGAGGCGACTCGATGGCTTTGGATGAATTGCGCATGGACGCCACGTTCACTTTCCACTTGAACTTGAGGTCCTTGGCTTCACCTGGTGGTTGAGGACGAGCCCTGTCATGACAATTCATCGTGATTAACAGTAAGTACTTACATAATTTCAATTAGTGTCTGAAGAAGAGGCTGTACCTGAAGCGTGAGTTATGGCCATCTTCAATGAGCAGATGAGCCTTTCTGGGATCGGGCAGACTTTTGAAGCTCACTGCCTCCATATACAAGTCCTAGCACAAGGTTGCCAAACGAAGAATACAGTTAGTTCAAACTAACTGTGAGCACTAACTACTTTGATTAAGTGGATTACCTGGAACCACTGGTGCTGCATGAGCCAGCTGCTGTTCTTCACGACATCGTACAAGAAGTTGGCATCCATCATTGGCCACCTCACCAAGGCCGCAAGTTTGGCTAAATGCTTCTCCCTCTCTTTGGTCAGGTAGGTGTGGATGTGTGGTCTGAAGTGAGTATTCACCCAATAGAAACTATAATCTCTTTCTGCTCTCCCGAGCCCACGGTTTGGTCACCGAACCAAGGCTTATGGCTTACCCATACGTCTCCCTCCCTCCCTCCCTCCCTCTCCCTCTCTCTTACACACACACACACACACACCAGGTACCTTGCATGTCGGCGAATAGCCACTTCTCAAGTATTGAGAATAGGGTATTCTCTGATGTGGCCTGAGTGTGGGCGCTCTCAAATAGTACCTCTAAAGCCTTTATGCAGTTCAAGATGCACAGGTAAGGTTTTGTTTAACACATGATTGATTGATAGGTACCTGATAGCCAAGATCCCAGAATTCAGGTTGCTTCCATACGTTATTCAAGTTTGAGTATTTGGAGAGTATGACGTGTCTGCTCTTCTCCACAGCGTGCAGGAAGGCCTTATTCTCTTGCAAGTTTTCATGCAGCACCAAAATCTCTTCACTTTGTTTGACAGTGACCTCCATCTGTTGGATGAGCATAGTAGAACGTTCTATTGCCAATGGAATATCATACTGCAACAATGAAGAGAGAGTCTCCGTGTAAAATTTGGTGGAATTATAACTTAGTGAACAAGAACAGGTATTTCACCTTGTCAGAAAGCATCAGCACTCTGAAGAGCTCTTCAAACGAGGAAGCCTTGAATGAGCCTGAATAGAGGAATCTCAGAATATCAAGCAATGGCTCCTTTTCCTCTTCGCTCACTGACATCCAAACCTAATGGAAGAACAACAAAACACAACAACCAGCAATTGTAAGCCCATTTCTTCATCATCAAGCTCCAAAAGAGTTAACTCTTGTTTTCCTCACACAGCTAGGTAGTTTACCTCCTTAGATTGAGTTTCCTTCATACCAGCCGAGAAGAGGGAAAGGAAGAATTGGCTGCGAGCGGCAAGGAGCATACTGTTGACATGCACCCGTACTATCTCATCCTTGTGTGCCTCCTTGTGGCGATCATCCTCAATGATGCCATCATCATGGCCCATCTTCTCTTTGGCCTCACTCTTGTCGTACTCCCTTTTGGATTCCTGTTCCATCTCTTCGTCAGCTTTGCATACTTTTTCTTTTTCATTTGCTGCTTCTTCCGCTGCTATTGCTTCTTCTTTTGTTATGGTGGTCTCCATTGGTTTGGGTTTTGATTCCTTGACCATGTCCATTTCCATGGTCTCAATCTTGATGCACAAGACCCTGTCCGAGAAGCTCGGATTGTCATAGGCAAAGGCAAAAGCAAAGGGCGCTGCATCAAATCTTACAGAACCGAAGAACAGACCATTGTGCTCCATCATTTTCTAATTTGCAAGAATCAGAATATCAGAGAGAGAATGTTGTTGCTCTGATGGAGGGTGGACAAAGAGTTAAGAATGAAGAGAAGAAGGGAGGAAGTGTTCAACGAGATAGCCAAATGTCAATTCTGCAGATCCATCAAACGCATATCATCTCCGTCCGTGTCATCACGGATCAACAGCGCCCTGTTTGTGGTTCCGCGGAAGATGGGGAGATAACAATGAAGAGTGGACCACGATTGGAGGAAATGATGCCATCACTGGTACTCGACTCATTTAATTGAGATTCCACAGAACAGCACAGGATTCTTGCTTAGACTTCTTTCTGGGAATTCCCCTATTTGGGTGGAGCCTACACTACTCCACGCCAGTCACTGTGACTGACCAGTTACAAATTCTCTCCTTCAGTTGTGCTGTTTTACTTTTTTCTGTGCTGAATCATTTGAAACATCTTTTAATAAAAACACTCAAGAAGAAATGAAAACAAACAAGACAAGAGAGAGAGAGAGAGAAGTTGTGTCCCAACTTGCATAGGTGGAGTCCAACACTTTTTTGCACTGCTCCGTGCCTGTAGGGGGGTAAGTAGTTCACATTGTTGTGACTGCTGTCTCAGTCGTTGTTACCCTTTCACATTTTGCTCCATCATTCACTGTAGGGCATGCCTGGCAGGTCTGCCTGCAGCTCATGGTCGTGAACAATGGCCTTGTCCTCCTTGTCCACCATGGACAGAATGTCGTGCTCTGGCGGAGGTGTTTCCCTTATCTCCTCTAACCTACTCACCTTGTGGAAATGCTTCTTCTCCTTCTCTCTACAGGAAACATTAAAGTTAGTGTTATCATGATAGCAACGGAAGTGCACTCTAAGGATGGGTTACGTGAGCTCGCCATAGAGTTCCCCAAGTTCTCTTGTCTCAATGTCTCCAGGGATGCTAGCAGCTCTGGGGTCTGAAGGGTCGGCGAGCTCCTCAGGCCGTAGAAGGCCTTCCACTGCTGGAGCTGGGATGGGATAGTTCTCAAAGGAGCTTGGAGTATACCTAGGGTCTTCAGTGGAAGGGTGGATGAGCCTGGGCTCTTCCTTGTCTGGGTTGCCCAAGTCAGGAGGCCTTGCAAAGGAAGAAGGCCGTAGGACTCTGCCTCCATAGGGCTTGGAGAGCCGATCAGTTCCTGGGTCCCTTGACATTGTCAGAGATGAGAGCGAGGAATTAAATAGAAAGTGGGTTGATAGAGAATTGCAAAAGAGAGAAAGAGAGAGAGAGATGCAGGCCTGTGCTTCTTGCTCTTTGTTGTGTGTGGGTGTGGGACGAAGGTTTTGGTCAAGTGGACTGAAATTCACTCCAGAAGTCGGCGGCGCCTCGCTGGTCACGCCTCACTAGTTCTCCACAGTTTCTCAGACTCCATCAAGAGCAAGTCCTTTAGTTTTCGAAGGCAGAGATGCAAATGAAACAGATATTTAAGTACAGAGAGGATGGAAGGTTGCTTCTCTCTGTCAACTTGATATCATCTGCTATCAAACTCTGTCACTCTTTGCGTGAAACTAGTGTTTTAAACTCCGCGCTGCACCCAACAACGCAACAAAACACTTCTCGCCCCCCCCCCCAAACGCACCAAAACACTTCTTTGCATCAAAACAGTGCCTTCAAAGAAAAGAATGCACAAAGCTTTGGTCTACTACTCCATCTTTGGGTCTGCCCTTGCCCTCCTTTGGTTTGGCCTGTTCGGATTCCAAGCTGCCTTTGACAGCCTGATCCCAATCACCTCGACTGGCATTCTCATTTGGACCTACCTTCAATTCTCCATGGTTCAAAAAATGCAGAAACAACAACGCCAACAAACAAGAGCCCTCAACACCCAAGGTTAGAATATTTTTAATCCACTCACTGCACTTTATTGCAGTATTACATTCATCAAATTTGACATTCATCTTAATTCGTCATGAATGTATGTATGCGAATGTATTAGGAGATGATGATGTAAAGGAATTGCGAGTGGATGAAATCAGCAAGACGAAGAAGAACAACAAGAACAACAACAACAAGAAAACATCAAAGACTCAGTAGCAGTAGAAATAGAATTGAAATTCCTGCGAATTCAATTCAATCACACACACACACAACCTTGTTCAAAGTTTTATTTATTTATTAAAAGAACTTCTGAAGATTTTTCAAAGATCGATCGATTCGTTGAGACACACAGATGGAATGGAATTGAAATGAATGAATAAATGAATAATCAGCCACCCCACCGGGAACAATTTGTGTTGTGGGCACATACCAGAATCTCTTGCTGTTGAGATGGAGAAACTCAAGGATGTTGGCCAACAGTTGATCATTTACGTTTGTACAAACGTTCTCCAAAAGCAAGAAGATGGGAGCAAGATGGATGCGACAAATGGAGAGGATTTTTTTTTCTAAAAAAAAATACACAAGTCTTGAGAAGCCAAGGCCTCTCTAGATGATGTAATGACCACAACGCAAGAAGAGAGAGAGAGAGAACTGTGTTTTAGTAAGAATCTCAAATCTATCACAACATATCATCATCACAAGAGCTCTCTGCTCTCTCACTGCTCTCTCTCTCCATCTCTCTCTGCTCTCTTACCTTAGAGACATGAGTCTAGGCCGCCTGTTCCACTGGAACCATGCTGGGCCTCCTCCTGGGCGTGCTGGCCATAGAGTCGAACTTGGGCTTAAGGCACACACAACGAAATCAGATATGTCAGCATCAGCTTGTGTGCGGTGTGTGTGGTGTATGTGTGTGAGAGAGAGAGAGAGAGAGCAGAGAGCAGAGAGATCTGCAGTCTCAAGTTCACAAACTTACGGTTGTTGTGATGGTGATGTCGCCAAAGGGCTCTTCTTGCCTGAGGTCGATGCGGTTCCTCGTCTTCAGCACAAGGAACTCAAAGAACGCTCCGGCGACGACCTTCTTGGGCTGCGCAGCCACCAGTTGCTTGAACTTCAGTTCTTTTTGGCCCGACTTCGAGAACTCCCTAAAGCCATGAAAGCAAATATTGTATGTGTGAGAGGGATGTGTGTGGGTGAGAGCAGAGATCAAGCCATGAGAAACTCTGTGTACACAAGTGTGTTGTGTGTTGTGTGTTGTGTGTGTGTCTTTGGCTGATGGAAATTGGCAAGTTCTCACCTTGCAAGGAATCTTTGCATTCTGATCGTTCTTTCACTCCAGCTTTCAGACGGAACCATCACTTCTTCTGCTTCCTCCTCCTCTTTTCTCTTTGCCTCCCTTTCCTCCTCTTCCCTGTTTTAGTGTCGAGAATGAATTAGCATCCCATATTTCTCATCAGTACGAAAGGTGTGCATATGGACACACTGACCTTGTTTTCTCTTCCTCTTCGCGCTCTCTTGCCTCGATTTCCTCAACAGGTTCGATAATACTTATTTCACCAAATTCAGGCGGTACTTCTGAAATTATGCTCAACTCTGAGAGAGCAGAGAGAGCAGAGAGATGGCAAATGAGATTAATAGGCAAGCAGCTACGTGGAATGAAAGAAGGAGCCTAGGTCAGTCAGGTGGAGGCATACCTGAGGGCGGGACCGTTATTTCGCCGGGCAACTCAACTCGCTCTTCTTCTATCTCCTCTTCGCGAGCAGGCAGCTCAGTGGTCATATTGCGCGTGAACAAACGTATAAGCTCCGGGCAATCATCCATGCCTTTAGTCAGGTAAAGCGCAGAGAGACAGAGAGAGAGGAGAGGAATGGTATGGTATGGTGTGGTGATCGTGAGCTCGGGGAGGAGGAAGAAATACAAGCTCTACAAGCCAACATTTGGCAGAGAACGAGCAATCAAAAGCACATGGCCTTACCTAGATGACTGGGCATACGGAAAATCTCTTCAGCTCCCCTAAGATCTCTTTCTCTTCTAAGCATAGCCTTCTTTGTTGGAGGAGCTGGGTCCAAATCACGCACAATGGGAGTCGCATCGGCCATATGCGCCTTAATTGTACTATTTGATAGAACACGTTAGTGGGTAAGTAAATTTAATCTAATTGCAGAAACTTGCAAGTGGAGAAGCTCACGCAGAAGAAAGCATAGTGCGCTTATCGAGCCTAACGGGGTACTTGCGCTTGACTCCGCGTTTGACGGGGGATTCAGGAATGGCCTCAGGGGGCAATGGCATAGAAATTGAGGGTCTTGCTACTTGGTAAAACATCAAGGTCATTATACATTTAAGTTGTTTTCAAAATAGGAGAAGGATGTAAAACAAATAACTATACCAGCACCGGGGGTTGAAGGTGCCTCGATCATGCTGACTTCTGGAGTTACAGGTGGCAAATGGGTTTCAATTTCAACACCAGGAAGCTCTAAAGCTGAGGTATCAGGCTCAAGATCAGGTACATCTCTAGATGGTTAAATAGATAAGTGACAATATAGTCTACCACAAAATACTTCGAGGAAAATTACGTGTCGTCAAACGCTCCACCCGGCGCAAGGCCGAAGGGGGATATTCCCACCATGGACTCAATGGCTTCGCCAGCTCTGCCAGCTTCGGGTGTTTGAGGTCTGCTTGACCTGTTGACAGTGTCAATAACTTCCTCTTCGACGCGAGTAAGCAAATCAAAAATGTCCTCTGGTTTGGTTTGTGTGCAGTATGAATTAGCAATTTCTTAAAAGCGTAGCACACTGTTAACAGGTGGTATACCATTTGTCATTTGGGTTCCCACCGAAAGACTTTCGATTGGACCTTCCTCTTGATGTAGTGTGATCGAAATTCTGTGAGCCACTCTGTTTGCACTGAGCAAGTCTTCCTCACTTGGCAGTCTGTTTCAATATTCAAAAAAAATTTGGTGAGTTTGCAACGATACCCTTCAATTTACTATAAAATAAGAGAGGTGCACGGGTAAGGTTTGGTGACAGTGGGCTGGAGAGAGCAGAGAGCAGAGAGCAGTGTGTGTGTGTACTCTATTTCGCCTTCAGGTATACTGATGTCGTATTCTCCAAAGGTTTCAGGAAGGGTGATCGCAGCTAAAGGCGCCACGGTCGATTCTGTTGGCAGGTCCACCACTCCTGGCCTAAACGCCTTTGAAATAAGGCATATAGAGATTAGCTCAGTGTTCTTACTTTATTTGTTTCACGGTCAAGAGAGGCAAACCATTTTGATTTTGACAAGGGCTTCGCTGCAATCTGTCATTAGATATTTAACTTTGCGTGCATAAATGCGGACAACACCAAGCAACAAATGGCTCGACATACGCAGAGCCATTGGCACCTTTGGCTGCATTATGACATCTGGTTAAAGTGAATCAGCATGAGTTCACCATTCAAGTAGAAGATGTTTGGGGGGGGGGCTGCGCTAAAGCAAGTATTAGCGGTTTGCGACTAGAGGAGAAGAAAAAAATACAACTTACCAACAGACTCCATGATGTCAGTCTGGTAGACTTCAGTTTTCGTCAGCTTTCTATCCCAATGGGCGGCCAGCCACACCTTTCCCAGAGGCCCCTTTTTGGCCAAGACAAATTGCGAATAGAACATTTTTATTTACTTACAAGGCGACTATTGAACTCGTTTTTTTGGCTTTCCTTCTAGGATAAGAAATGTGGGGGCCAGATAAATGAATATCAAAATTACAGTTTACGTCCGTTTGGCACCAGGTATGTTGCCGCGCAAAAAAACATGAATTAATTTCTTAAAATCATTAATTCCAAGAATAATAAAAAATAAATTTGTATGGTTACAATTCACGTTTTGTACACGTTTTGTGCCCCTTTCCTACAGTAATTTTCCCCAAGATGGTGGTGAGCACATTTTTTAACAAATACTTTGTCGTCAAAAAAAAAGGCCTTGTTGATCCTGTCAATTTCAGTATTTGAATTTTGGTTGGTCTTCTTATTGAATGCCCCTCTGGAACACTTTGCTTGCTTGAATTGAAGGACTGCACAGGACCTCATAAAGATCCATTACATGTGGATGGCTCCTTCATCCTTGCTTGTAGCCACGGCTTGCTTCTTTCTGTTGTTCTTCGCAGCGGCCAAAGGGTACCAAAACAAGCATCCCTCTGCATCTACAATGGTTATTATGTTTTAATCTTATTGTTTCTTCTTCATCTCATGTGAAATGTAGTAACTGCAAAGGCCGCTTGTTGAGCACATGGTACCCTTAGACGGGTAACAGTAACTTCACCATAAATGAGATTGATCTCTCAAGAGGTACTTTTGCCTTAGCTAGAGGTTAAGGTTTCTTTTCTGATTAAGGTGAACATATTTGTAAGGTGTGCAGTGTTGGAAAGCAGAGGGTTTACTGTGGGTGTCTTGCAGTGTGCAAGAGAGAGAGTGTGTAAAATAAACTTTGTGTTTTATTGTGACACATGCGTCATGTGTGTGTACGCAGAGAAAAGAACAACCAACAACTGGGTGTGTGTGTGTTTGGGTATAAAAGGAAGGGGAAAATGTAGGATGACATATTTTAATTAATAAAGGGATAGGCTCAGTTGAGTCTGCAGAGATTCTGTTTGAAATCCAGAATCTCCTAGCAGCCAATGAGAGAGTTTACAGGAGATATCTCAATCTCCTAAAATGCTAAGATAGGGCACCCCTTGAAGATGAAGACCACCTATTCCAATACACCCCTTTGGTCAAAATCATCACTGTGGGAGTTCACTTCAGCAGTGAAGGTTCCCAATCTGCCTGATGTAGGCAAGCTTGGGGTGTGCTAGTGCTTTGGTCAGCATGTCCGTGACCATCTGCTCTGTGGGGCAGTAATGTAGTGAGATGATGCCAGCAGCAATTGAGTTGCGCATGTGATGAAGCTTGATGTTGTAATGCTTCATCCTTAGGTGGTAGACTTGCTGCCTGTCATTGGCCAGCTTGAGCGTGCTCTGGTTGTTGTTGAGTATCTGGATGGGGTACTTAAGGCTTAGCTGCAGCAGTGAGAAGAGCTTGCAGACGTAGAGTGCTTGTTTGACCGTTTCAGATATCGCGGTCAGCTCTGCTTCACAGGAGGAGAGCGACTGCTGGTTGTGCTTTGGATGACCAGGCAAAAGGACCACCGCAGATGTAAAAGATGTAACCGGTCACAGAGCACCTGTCATCTGGGTTGCCGCCCCAATCAGTGTCACAGTAGGCAGTAGGCATGACTGTGCTGGGGTCGCTTGGCTAGACTGTATGCTTGTCATAGCAGATGGTAGAGTTGCACGTCGCCTGTAGATAGTGCAATATGTGCTTCACTGCAGTCCAATGGGTGTCATTGAAGGCATTGACATGCCTGCTGAGGTTGCTTATGGCAAAGGCAATGTTGGGCTGTGATGCCTGGGACAGATAGAGCAGCTTGCCCACTGCTTATTGGTATGAGATGTTGATGCATTCCCTGGGGATGGCATCGAGCTTAGGCAAGTGAAGGCCTACTTCTATGGGCATGAACTGAGGCTTGCAGTTTTCCATGTTAAATTGGTGCAGGATGGCACTAATATGACCAGTCTGGCGCAGCTTGAGGACACCAAGCACTTTATCTCTTATTATTTCAATATCAAAGATGGAGGAGGCTTCTTTAAGATCCTTGATTTTGAATTTTTAGGAGAGCACATGCTTGGCGTAGGGCAGGAGTGCACGGCTGGCAAGAATGGTGCAATCATTTACATAGAGTGAGATGATTGCGACCTGCTGGTCCTTGCAGCATACGTAGATGTAGGGGTCTGCATTGGTAAGAACAAAGCCACTGTACTGAAGATGAGTATCAATGGCCTTGTTCCATGCATAGGGCGCCTGTTTGAGGCCATAGAGGCTCTTGAGCAGGCAGCAGACATGTTGCAGGTGCTCAGGTGAGGTGAACCCTTTAGGCTGGGTTACATAGATCTCCTCTATGAGGTGTGTGTGCAGGAATGCAAAGTCCACATCCATCTGATAGATTTTGAGGTTGAAGGTGGTTGCTAGGGCAAGAAGGAGGCATAGATTTTTGAGGCGCACAACTGGGGCAAAGGTCTCATTGTAGTCAATGCTATAGATCTAGGAGAATCCCTTTGCGACCCAGTGTGCCTTGTAGCACTCCACCGAGCCATCTGCAGTGCACTTGACTTTGTAGAGCCACTTGGTGCATATGGCTTTGTGACCTGCAGGGAGAGGGACAAGAGCATACGTGCGATTGTACAACAGGGAGTTATACTCTTGTTCCATGGCGTCTTGCCATTGAGGTGCATTTGGTGAGGCTATGGCTTGCACGTAGGTGTTGGAGGTCATTGATATTTCAAGTGCGTTAGGACCCTGTACAATGGTGGCATGGTGATGAGGATCATCAACTTGCCAGGTGTCACCATCTAAGAGATTGGTGTTTTTCTTCCTAATGCAGTTGGAAGTGTGTGTTGGTTGAAGCGTGGGGCTGCCTAAAATGTTGTTGCGGTCACTAGGCGAAGGCTGCACTGCTTTAGATGATGATGATAAAGTTGAGGGTTGTGTGTGCACATGTGTGACCAACGTTATAGATGTGCATGCTTTCAGTAGTGTGGAAGGCACAGTGGTGCATGTAGGTGCACTCGGCATCACATTGCATTGTATGCATGGTGGCAGAGCCAGTGTAGAGCTCACGGGAGCTGTTACACGCTGTGTGTGCATTGGTGGAGTGGTCAGTGCTGTCAGCACAGGGCATGTAGACATCGAACTGCGCTGAGCGCGTGTGGATGTTGTGGTTGGTGCAACTAGCATAGAGTGCGTAGGTGAGGGAATGCCCTTAGTGCATGCCATTGGAGTGGTCAATGGGGCTAGCATGGAGTGCGCGGGTGCAAGAATGCCCTTTGCACATGCCATTAGAGTGGTTAGTGGGGCTTGTGTAAAGTGCGCAGGTGTGAGAATGCCCTTTGCACATGCCATTGGAGTGGTCGGCAGGGCTTGCACAGAGTGTGTGGATGCAGGCATGGGTGCTACAACAGTGCTCGATTGTGTAAGAGCGCGAGGGGTGGGTGCAGGCATCTGAGAGCCTGGCTGCATTAGTTGGGATAGTGGGGTACCATAAGGATCAACATCATTGGCCAGCGTTGAGGGAGTACTCTGGCTGCTGGAGACTGGCCTGGGTGTGAGGAAGATGTCCTTGTCATCACTGTTGCTCTCGCTGTCATAGATGTGTTAAAATCTGAGGGGTGGCTTGGTGGCTGTGACCTCCAGTGTTTCATGTGCATGGGTTGGCAGTGCCAGGAAGGACTCTGCAGCAGGGGTGACATCAACCATGTGGGAGAGCTCTGATGTTAGTTCTTCCACAAAGGTGACATCATGTGATTCTGACACTGTGCTGCTTGATGGGATCCAGACACGATGATGTGAGGTGTCTTTGGCAGGTCCCATGTAAATGGCTTCATGTGTGTGTGACTGCAGCTTGGTGCATAGTTGGGCAGGCACGTGTAATAGTGCCCTACATCTAAAGATGCGCACATGAGAGAGGTCAGGCTTATGACTGGTCTACATTTCATAGGGCGAAATGCTTTGGTTTGCCTTGGTGGGCATGCGATTGTTGAGGTACACTGTAGTATTGACTGCTTCTGCCCAGTACTGTGCTGGCAGTTGGGCATCCAGCAGCATGGTTCTCACCATAGTGATGACAGTGCAATTGAATTGTTCTGTCACACCATTGTACTCAGAGGTGTAGACTGGTGCAGGGTCATGCAGGATGCCCTTTGTGTGCAGTACCCTCTGAAACACTACTGATTTGTACTCACCGCCATGATCTGAGTGAAGCATTCGCACAGCTCCATAGTGTTCATTGGCAGCAATGAACTCTTAGAACTTAATGAGCATTTCGCTCTTCACATGCATGAAATATACATGTGCATAGCAAGTGTGGTCATCAATGAATGAGACCATATATACAGCATGAGAGAATGAAGGAGGCAAGGGCCTGCATACATCTGAATGTATCAGATGCATAGGTAGCTCTGCTCTGCTAGCAGGGCCTTTGCCAATCGCCTTATGAGTATGCTTGCCCTGAATGCAGGGTATGCACTGCTCTAAGGATTGGCAAGCCACTGTAGCAAAGTGGCCGCCCTATGCCTTGAGCGCCTGCTTGAGGTGATGCTCTCTTACATGGCCTAAGTGGCAATGTAGGAGTTGAAGGGAGAAGCGAGGGGTGGAGAGTGAGAGGGCATTGACCTGGAAAAGAACCAGCTTGACCTGTAGAGGAATGCATAGCATGCCATTGCGTGGTTTTGCGTGCAGGAAGAGGTCGCCTGTCTCCATGTGGATGATACTGCAGCCATTGCAGTCCTGGATGGAGAAGTACCCTTGCTCTGTAATGCGGTTGGGTGAAATCAGGTTCTTAGCAACTTGTGGGACATGTAAGACATTGGTGATTGTAATGGTGTGAGAGTGCCCATTGCTGCATATCATACCACGAACTGTGCCCATTCCAGTCACAGAGATGGTAGTGTTGTCACCTAGTGTGATGGTGTTAGTAGGGAGCACACTGTAGTCATGCAGATAATTACAGTGGCAGGTCATGTGGGAGGTGGCCCCTGAGTCAAGGTACCAAGTGTGGCGTTCATTATCAGCTACTTGTGCACATGCTGCCATCATGTAGAGCCTCTCAGGAGCTCTGTTGCTGTAACGTGGCTGATACCTGGATGGTGGTGGAGCTCTTCACAGGCATCTTCTGCACTCTTTATAACCATGTTCTTTATAGCCACAGTATGAGCATATGATGGCCACATGCTGCTTGTCACCATGTGGTATATGTCCTTGCTGATGACTACAGTGTTTCATCCTGGGCCACTGGGTACAATCACTCACCCTGTAGTTGGGCCTGTTTCTCCCTTGATGAGGATGATGGCATTGAGTGTGAGGGCGCTATAGCATGTGCACATAGAGCAATGACTCTTTGTTTGTCAGTGTGCTGCTCTTGAGAGAGATCTCATGTGTGAACAGTGTCAACCGTAGAGCATTCTGGTTCTGAGAAACATCAATGTTTCTCAGATGGGGCTTGATTAGCTCATAAGAGAGAGAGAGGGAATCAATTGTGATTGACCCTAGCATTACAGAGTCAACTGCATGGTTGTGAACCATAAGTTGTCTGACAATGCTGTCGAGAGCATCAAAGTGTGAATGTAGCATTTGGTGCTCCTCCATCTTGGTGTGATAGAGGGCACTGAAGAGGTGTACATGCCTGTTTATCTGGTTGGGTTGGTAGCAGGCACAGATTGCTTTGTAGGCTGCTACAGGATCATTGATGTTCGCCATGACCTCTTGTAGTGATGGGTCAATGGATAGCCCAAGAATGCCCAGCGTGCACTCTTTGCACTGTTTGAAATCTACTTGTCTGTCTTGATTGCAATACACAATCTGCACATTGTTGTTGTTTTCATTGTTGTTGAGGGCAATATCAACAGGCCTGACCTCTGTCTCATTGACTATGCCCCAGAGCTTCCTTGACATGAGGTTTGACCTGATAGAGTGTTGCCACTCCATGAAGTTGAGGCCATCTTTGAGTACTATAAGAGTGGAGGAAGAGGAGGTGGCGGTGCTACTCATTGTCACTGATGTGTTGTTGTTAAAGTCAGCATTTGTGTAGCTGTGCTTTTGTTGGTTGTTAAAGTCAGCATTTGTGTAACTGTGCTTTTGTTGTTTGTTAAGTCAGTGTTGTGCACTGTGCTTTTGATGTTTGTCTTGTCTGTTTGTTGTGCGTTTAGTGTGGGCCCATAACCTGTTGGAAAGCAGAGGGTTTACTGTGGGTGTCTTACAGTGTGCAAGAGAGAGAGAGTGTGTAAAATAAACTTTATGTTTTATTGTGACACATGTGTCATGTGTGTGTACACAGAGAAAAGAACAACCAACAACTGGGTGTGTGTGTGTTTGGGTATAAAAGGAAGGGGAAAATGTAGGATGACATATTTTGATTAATAAAGGGATAGGCTCAGTTGAGTCCGCAGAGATTCTGTTTGAAATCCAGAATCTCCTAGCGGCCAATGAGGGAGTTTACAGGAGATATCTCAATCTCCTGAAATGCTAAGACAGGGCGCCCCTTGAAGATGAAGACCGCCTATTCCAATATGCAGGGCAAAGAGCTGTTCACTAGTGACCAGTTTTCTCAGCTCTTCTCTCTCACACTTGCAATGGATCGGTCCAAGCAGCGAATCTTTGTTCCACTGCTTCAGCAGGTCGGTGAGCCACGGATGTACGTGGTCGATTTTCGCATCAGCGAGGACAGTGCAACCATTGCTTCCATGGTCAGCGTGCCATACACTTACTTCTTTGGCATCCAGTACGATTCTGTCACCAACAAAGTGTTCGTCTTGGCTGGGAATCTTAGAAAGAAAGGACAACAGATACACTTTTTCTATGTTGACTTTAGTTCAGGCACCTTCACTGATCTGACCACCTTGCCAGTGGGAGTTACGCCTTCTTTGAAAGGTACAGTGTTACAAGTGAACTCTGTTTGCTCAACAATAGCATCATTTAAGTTAGAACTGTTCAACTCTAGGCCTGGGTGGTGCAACTACCGTGATGGACGAAAAGAAAAGGGTCTTTATCGTTGGCACTGTTAAAGGTATGTTGAGTGCCATCAATTCCCTTCCCTTTTTTGTACTCTCAGAAGATAATTATGTATGCCCAATGCAGGGTCGAGCTACTCCCTCACTCACATAAACGTGGACACCCTGCAGATCACACAAGCTAGCCTGAGGACACATTTCCCCCTTGCTATGGTATGTGACCCCACTTCTGACCCCTTCTGTCTTCTCTCTTCTCACATCAACACACTGAGCATTGCCTTCGTGTCATACATTTCTAGTACTTAGATTGGACGGACCACACGATTAAAGCTGTGCTGGCTTTCGTGGACCAAACCAAGGATGCCCACTCGACCTTCGGCCTGATTACCAAGGATGGCCTAGTCAAGCCCATTGCGGAGTGGAGCAACCCCTTTACCTTTGTCACTGGCTCCATTGCTACAATGGCAACACCTCCCCGCTCTTAGTTTTGCTTTTCTTTTCCTTGCTCTTGCTCACTGTGGTTTCTTTGGCCTCCTGATCTTAGGATACGAGCAGAAACAAGTTTTATTCGCTGATGGGCAGCGGCTCTGAGCCCACCGTTGCTCTTGTGGCTATCGACGCCTCAACTGGTCTTCTCGAGCGCTACCTCAACCAACACACAGCCCAGCCCACCAGTCTCATCTTCACTCCCTTCTGATCATTACGTGATAGTGTGGTCCTGAGTCATCAATAACATCATTATTTGAGTATCCAAGCTTACATCTAACGGAGAGAGAGCTGATCGATGTTCAGATGCATATGGAGCGTGCAAGGTTCCTGGCAAGGGCAAGCCGTATGAACTTGACTTGATCTTGCGAAAAGCCTTTCAAGCACCTTTCGCGAGTAAGAGAGCAGAGAGTTTGTTGTTAGAGAATGCTACACACAACACAACAAACAGGGAAAGGAGTACTCTGTGCTATCGTTTGATGAGCTGATGTCTTGGAGCGCACGCATGAGCAAGTGAGTGCGGTTTAGATCAAACAACACTGGCACAGCTGTAAGTGTTATCAAGAGAATATTAGAGATGGAGTGCGGGGAGGAGGAGGAAAAGAAACAAGCCGTGCCTTCGAGGAGAGGTATGGCATCTAGGAGCAGCTGCATCCAGTAGCGACGTGGGGCCAGTCCCTGTTCAATCACTTCTGCTGTAAGCTCCGCCGCCCTCCTGTATTCCTTGCGCTATAAGCATGAGAGAGAGAGAGAGAAAAACAGTTTGTGTTAACAGAGGCTAAACAGAAGAGACAAACATCTAAAGCAAGACGGGTATCTTACGCTTTGGTGCATCTTGAGATCTCTCAATTTGCTCAGGAAAATGAGTCTATCAGAGAAGACAAAGTCCTTGTCAAGGTTCTCTACAACTGCTGTGATCTCGTCTGCGTTTTCTGTGGAAACATAAACACATGTAATCGATTAACACAAAGGACAATGTGTTGATCAGTAGGAGAGGATTCCTTACTAATTTTTCCATCATAGAAATCATCCACCAGCCTGTTTGCCACTTGTGACAAGCGAGCCTACAAATACAATATGAACCATTGTAAGTTGTTGTTCTTCTCTCTCTTCTCTCCTTCTCTCCTTCTCCCCCCCCCTCTCTGCTCTCTCACTTTCTCTCTCTCGTACAAAAGCAGAGGTAGGACTCTAATGGTCCCACAGAGCCCATGGCACACCCAACGCTAAGGCCTTTGACAAGCCTGTAACATTATCTCTCTGCTCTCTGCTCTCTGCTCTCTCTATCTCTCTTCTCTGAAGTGGGAGCATACCGGATGGCCAGCGCGCACAAACCATTCTATGCTGGCACCAAAGCGTCCAGAATCATACTTTGCCCTTCCAAGCACCTGTGCATTAGAGAGCAGAGAGGCGCCTAAGTATATGATAGGAAAATGCAGATACACCACAAAACTGACTCATCTTCTCTCGCAACGTACTCTATATATGACTTTGGCCAGGTCTGTCATTTTATATTGATCGCAGACGTGGAGAACTTTCCAGGCTTGCTTCTCGGATCGCAGAGAAATGCGCTCTAGTACGTGTTCAATGTTGTCTCTTCCAAAAGTGCGACAGTGAGAGTAATAGTCCACTGCCACATGCCAAAGGCTGAATAAGGTAAAAACAGACAGTTAATGATACGAGAGCACAGAGAAGAGAGTAATAATGGGCAGGTGCATGCCTTTGATTGAAAGAGTTTGCAAGAAGCTCTTCTCTTACAAATCCCAGCAAGAAGTACTCACGAAGATCTGTGCCCCATCTGTGTGTATGTATGTGTGTTACTGAAATAGTCAGGGCATAGTCACAAACACCTGTTTTGGTGGAGTGGTTGAATGTACGCGAGTTCAATAGACTTGATGTGTCCAGCATGATAGAGTACATCGGTGAGGTGAGCAGCAAACCACCAACGGAATAACTTCCAACAGTCATTAACAACCTATTATAAGTTGATGGAATCAGGTGAGATGAAAGAAATAATATTATTAATAATAAGCCAAGTTAGTTCAACTAATTAAATGATGCTACTGGGCAGGTCGGGCAGATCACCGTATAAGGCTCAAACTTCATGATGTCAATGAGAATGCCATCAAAAGGCCTTGAGGAAGGGAAATGCTTCACAGCCTGCTCTGCCAAATATCTGCAGCAGAGGAACGGAAATGCTCTTTAAGCCTCTTCTAAAGCTCAAGGAAAAAAATCAACTTATATGACCAGAGGAGATAGTGTAATAATAACCTGAAATCCATGTTTTTAGTGGTGGGCTCAGCAAACAAGAGCTTGCCAAGGAGGAACTCCCACCAAGTTTCCGATTGTTCCTTCAGCACAATCTCGTCTCCACACAGTATGGAAAATAGGATGGATATATTGGAATCATCATCCATCTCTGCTTGAGCTTGCAAGATCCTATCAGCATGGCAAAAAAAGATGAAAATCGAGGCATAAGAATAAACGACGAAGAAGAAGCACGAGGGAGTTTGCAATTGGTCACCTGCAATCATTTGCCCATTCATCCCAGCGCGATTTAAAGTCTGCTATGGAGTCGCCTGGAAAAAAGACAGGCATGCCTGCTAACAACGCCTACACAACCGCCAAGGAATGATGGCCAGCATTGTGAGTAAGAGAAAGCAGAGAGAGGACATTGTGCACAAATCCAGGTGAATCTTGAAAAATCGATGGACAAAAACCTGAATTTTGGAATAGATGCTGTTCTTGGTCTTTGAAACTCGCTTCCTGTTAACAGCTGATGAACGCCGTTGGTCTGTATGAAGGTAGAGTAATTCCAAAGCCCGTTTCATCTGCCCACGCAGAACCAGTCTGGTGTTTAACACACAATCCATATTACAGGTGAGTCTTCCTCTCATAACAATTCACAAAGTGTATATTTTTTTAAAAAAAATGGAGTACTGAGAGCAAAAATGGTAATATTACTTGTGCAGAAGAGGCCAGTAACAATCGTGTTGGTCTGGCGATGGCAGTCGAGCTGCAGCAAATAATCAAAGTGCATCAATATGGTACAATTGTATCACACCCCCCCCCCGCAAATACCATTGGCCCCATGGGGTCAGGACTTGTACTTTACCCATTTCTTTGATCAGATCTTCGACAGCAGCCAGCGACAGAGGTTTCCCATTCACACTAACTATTGTTTACAGCTACAATGGTAAGTCGATGTGATGACAAAGTGGAGAGATGTTTGTTGTGAAATTTGGAATACAACAGCAAAGTGGAAATATGTATATATATATATACAAAGATACAGAGAGAAGTGACTTACTATCAAAATGCTGTGCCCATATGACAAGCTGTTCTGTAATGATAGCTCCAGGCTTTGAAGATATAAAGAAGATATCGCTCAGGTGCCAGGCTATTTCGGCCATCTTCCAGATAGCTATCTGTGAGGAAATTTCCTCTTTGACCTTTGCATCAGTTATGGCCACAACTTCTAAGGACTTTTGGTAATTTGCCACCAGTGCGTTAATGAACGCTCGATAGTGCCTGAGAGCATGAGGCATGAGAAAAAAAAAACACAAATAATATATATATAGATAATAGTAAGGTAAGTAAATGAAGAAGACTTCTTTCTTTCTTTCTTTCTTGTTTGTGTGCAAGTATTTTCAATTTGAAGAGGCAAAGGAGAGACTTGCCTGCTGCTCTTTTTAACAATTTCTCTTTTTAGCTCTTGTTGCTTGCCGTGCTCTTCAATTCGTCGTTGCAGTGCAGAAAAGACCCCTCGCCCTTCACAGTACAGCTGTTGATTGAAAAAGAAATACATAATTCAAACTTAGAAAGAATAATAATAATAATTAATTAAGTCAGCAGTCTCTGAAACATTGAGTGTCTGCCTTTCAAAAATTATTATATAAACTACACTATATATATACTATTTTTTTCTTAACAATTATAAAATTATGCAAAATTTTCTATATATACTATATATACAAAATATTACTTATCATCTCATGGGTGTTTGTGGCCACACAAGATGTGCTGCTTACACATTAATTCCAAGAGAGCAATATAAGAAAGTATATACATACCTTGTTTGTTTCTTCTGATGGCATTTCTAGACTTCGAATCTGAATCACGTCACTAAAAGATTTACCCTGGATGGAAAAGAATAACAAATAACAAATAACAAATAACAAATAACAAATAACAAATAACAAATAACAAATAACAAAAATTAAAGTTACTGCTACTAAATTAAAGTGAAAGTCCATATCAGTGGAATGGGGTGTTGCCAACCTTGTCATCTGGAGCTGATGTGTTCCAAAGGGCAATCTCATCGCCCCACTTGCCCCACTTAAAGCCTCGCCTTGAGCGTGCTCGTTTCTCAGCAAAATCGTCCTCGACCATTTTGCTCTCCTTATCGCCATCAGATCTGCTCCCTGCTGGCCCAACAGATGATCCTACGAAACCACAAACAAACCAGAAGTAATTAAATGGGAAATTGTTCCAAACAAGAGAAGCAGGTGTTTAATATGATATATACCAGAGTGTGGTTGTGTTGTGAATAATGGCGTGCTTGCGGTGACGGACGGAATACTAGTAAAAGCTGCTGGAGGGGAAACAAACAGCAACATAAGTGTTGAACCAGATGATGTTGTTGTTGTTGTTGTAATATGCCAACTGGAAGAGATTAAAGGGATGAAAGAAGGGGCAGTGGCAGCGAATGTGCGAGGATAGGAGTGCCAGGGAGGAAAGGAGAAGCATACCACTTGAAGCAGAAGAAGTATTTGCAGCAGCACCAAAGCTAAACGACACAGGCTGTGCGCTTCCTCCTTGACTACCAAAGCCTGCAAGATTTGCTGTTTGGGGGGGGGGATTAAATTAAAATTCGAATTCATCTCCACTCGACTTGATTGCCTTGTGTGTCCCATCAACTGACCTGGGCCCCCAAAGGAAGGAGTATTTGCTGTTGCTGTTGGTTGAAACTGATAGCTGAAATTGACGGTTGGAGTGGCGGGGGGGTTGTTGTTGTTGGAGCCGAAGAAACTCATCCTTTTGGGTGTTGTGTGGTGTATGTCTAGTTGGTAATTTCCAACGGCTAGCCCACAGAGCAGCAGGGTATAATAATAACGGTGTGGCCACACACACCCTTCCTTTTGTTTGACAGATGAGATTAGGGGAGCGGGGGGGGG